>NMUG010008704.1:0-11544 GCA_002855965.1 Monotropa hypopitys
ATAGGCCACAAACATAAACTAGCCGTTTATGACCGTTTGGTGGCATTGTTGTAATTAAATGAAACTTAATTTTGAATTCTGCCAGTTTTTACAAAGGCCGGTAGGGGACCGGTATGCAACCGGTATGCCGGCCGGTATGCCGGTTAGTGCAAAATCTCGGCCCTTTGTAAAGGACAAACCTACTGCCCAAAATGTGCCAAATCCGGTATGGAACCGGTGTGCCGGCCGGCATACCGGGCGGTATGCCGGTTTCCATACCGGTTATTGAAAAATTGAATTTCTTTGATTTTAAGGCCTTGGGACTTAAGTGGGCCAAAATAATTTTATTTTATATCTTTATATATATTATATAAGTTCCTAAAAAATGATTTGTGACCATAGAAAATGTAGAAAACTTATAATATATATTTTGTTAGATTTAAAGGCCTTAGAAAAATTGTTTAAACCATGAAAGTGAGTCTAAAGGACTTTAAATCAATTTCAAAATAGTCCAAGGAGAATTGAAAAGATTTTAAACATTTAGAACAATCTCTAGGACTTTGGTACAAAATTGATTTGAGAAATAAGCACACAATTGTTGTTCTTGAATCAAAAGGAGATTTAATCATTTAAATCGCAATTCAAGAATATCTTAAAATCATTTTATAATTACTATATTTGTGTAAATAATGCACCATCAAAACATAAGGCCAACACCTTATATGCCTCAAAATCTTCAATCACTCCATGAAACTATGGAGCATAAGAAAAATATTCAGAGAATTATGATAGGAAGAACTTACCCATAGAGTTAAGACCAAACTCTACTTAACCACCTTCTTCTCCAACTAGCCCTTCATTAGCTTCCAAGAGCATCCAAGGTCTCTCTTTCCCTTCTCTCTCTCTCTCTCTCTCTCTCTCTCTCTCTCTAAACAAGTGTAAAGATACTTGAAATTGATAATAATATGTTTATAAACCATCCCACAATGTTTCATATGTGTTGATAACCGTTTAGGATGTAAAACACCCAAATTACCCTTAAAAATAACTGCCGGAAACTCCTTCAGTGAAACTGGGTTATCGATAGCCCGGTTAATGTGGTTATCGATAACCCTATCCTCAGACTATAATGTGGAATAGTGTAATGACTCGGTTATCGATAACCTACATTACCTGTTATCGATAACCAACTCTTTGGGTTTTTACTATGACAACCTCAATCAACCGGTTATTGATAACCGACATTTCGTGTTATCGATAACCCCTTCCTCGGAAATTTGTATGGATCCACAGAAACTCATGGTTATCGATAACCACAACTTCCTATTTATCGATAACCTCACTCTCGATTACTATGCTAAAAATTATTTCCTCCTCTTCTCCTAACCTCAAATCACCTTAACACATTCCATACCAACCAAACTCAACCTTAAACATTTCCCAACATTCTAAACCACAAAGATTAGACCCAATCATTATATAAGTGCCATTAATTATCTTATGAAAAATAATTTAAAAGTATTTTAATTGAATTGTTAGGAACACGAGTATTACAACTCTCCCCCTTAGGAAATTTTGCCCCCAAAATTTAAAAGAAAAGTACATGAAAATAAATGTGGATAGTCCTTCTGTATGCTATCCTAGCCTTCCTACGTAGCTTCCTCAATGCTATGATTCCTCCATAGGACTTTGACCCATCGAACCACTTTAGAGTGCAACACTTGCTCTTTGCAGTCCAAGATCCTCACCGACTTTTCTTCATAAAAAAGGTCTTCATTTAACTCTAATGGTTCGACCTCAAGTACATGCGTTAGGTCATTCACGTACTTCTGAAGCATTGATACGTGAAAGATGTTGTGAAATCGAGATAACTCCACCAGTAGTGCCAATCTATACGCCGCAGCTCCCACTCTATCCATAATTTTGTACGGCCCAACATACCTTGGTGCTAATTTTCCTTTTCTATTGAAACAAACAACTCCCTTTCAAGGCAAAACCTTCAAAAATATACGATCCCCAACCTCAAATTCCAACTCATCTGCCTATTATCCGCGTAACTCTTTTGATAGCTTTGTGCCACCCACAATCTTTCTCTAATCAAATTGACTCCTTCCGAAGCCATTCCGATACTACCTTGAAAACTATTGTTGTAGGAAAACTCTATCAAAGGCAACTAATCATCCTATCCTCCACGAAAATCAATTATACAAGACCTCAACATATCTTCCAAAGTCTGAATCATTCTTCTCGATTGCCCATTCATTTGTGGATGAAAAGCAGTACTAAATTTCAGTGACGTACCCAAAGCTTACTGCAAACTTCCCCAAAACCTAGACGTGAGCTTCGGGTCTCTATCACTAACAATGGATATAGGCGCACCATGTAATATCACAATTTCAACAACATAAATCTTGGCATATCGGTCCGTATTGAACATAGTCCTCACTAGAAGAAAATGAGCGAACTTTTTCAGACGGTCCACAATCACCCAAATCAAATTACGGTTACCCTTGGACTTCGACAAACCCACCACAAAGTCCATGGTAATATGCTCCCATTTCCACTCGGGAATAGATAGACTCTGAACTAAACCCCCAGGTCTTTGATGTTCAATCTTAACCCTTTGGCACGTAAGACATCTAGCCACAAACTCCGTAATTTCCCACTTCATCCCATGCCACCAATAGTTCTCCCTCAAATCCCGATACATTTTGGTTTCCCCGGGATGCATAACAAAGCTTGAACTATGACCCTCTTCTAAAATGCTTTTTCTAAGTTCAACAATATCCGGCACACATACACGGCTCCCAAACATTAACATACCATCTCCCCGAATACTAAATTCCGACTTATCCCCCAACAAGATTTGTTGATGCACATTCTCCAAAAATATATCATTTTTCTGACCCTCTCTGATTTGGTCTAAGAATAATGGATAAATCAATCCCCAAACTCTTCATTTCAGAAAATTTCGCTACTCGAGCACAAGTCAAACAAGACAACTTACTCATAGATTTCCTACGCAAGGCATCCGCTACAACATTGGCCTTCCCAGGGTGATAATAGATATTACAATCATAGTCATTAATCAACTCTATCCATCGACATTGACTCAACTTCAATTCTTTTTGTGTGAACAAATACTTTAAACTTTGGTGATCGGTATAGATTTCACAAGACACTCCATACAAATAATGTCTATAAAGTTTAAGTGCAAAAAATATGGCCGCCAATTCTAGATCGTAAGTAGGATAATTTTTCTCATGATTTTTCAATTGCCTTGAAGCATAAGCAATTACTCTCCCCCTTTGCATTAAGACACAACCCAACCCACTAAGAGAGGCATCACTATAAATTACCAAATCTTCTGTACCTTCTGGGATAGTCAACACGGGTGCCGAAACCAATTTCTCTCTCAACAATCGAAAACTATTTTCACAATTATTGGACCATTCAAATCTCACCCCTTTTCTAGTCAATTTTGTCATAGGCATGGCTATTGACGAAAATCCCTCAATGAATCGCTTATAGTAACCGATCAAACCCAAAAAGTTACGGATCTCCATGATGCTCATTGGTCTCTCCCAATTTACAACAACCTCAATTTTCTTAGGGTTAACACAAATACCCAAAAACACAACTCGGTCAAGGAAAAATTTGCACTTGATCAATTTTTCGAAAAGTTTATTCTCCCTCAAATTTTGCAAAACTAGCCTCAAATGATACCCATGCTCCTCCTTCGAATGTGAGTAGATCAAAATGTCATCAATAAATACCATCACAAATGAATCCAAGTAGGGTTGAAACACTCTATTCATCAAGTCCATAAATACTGCCGGTGCAATAGTCAACCCAAATGGCATGATGAGAAATTCATAGTGACCATAACGAGTTCTAAAAGCAGTTTTGGATATATTACAATCTCTAGCCTTCAATTGATGGTACCCCGATCTCAAGTCAATTTTTGAAAATACTGAGGCTCTTGAAGTTGGTCAAAAAGATCATCTATCCTAGGCAAAAGATATTTGTTCCTCACTGTAACTTTGTTTAGTTACCTATAATCGATACACATTCGCATTGAACCATCCTTCTTCTTAACAAACAAAACGGATGCTCCCCAAGGAGACACACTTGGTCTAACAAAGCCCTTGTCAATCAATTCCTTCAATTGCATTTTGAGTTTATAGAGTTCCGCGGGTTCCATCCTATAAGGAGCAACAAACATAGGACTTGTGCCCGGGACTAACTCTATAGTGAACTCGATCTCCCTATCTGGTACCACCTCGACAAAACCTCCAGAAACACATCTTGAAATTCTCTCACCACAGGAATATCACAAATATTTTTCGCCTCTTTACCCACATCCATTACATACGCTAGAAACCTCGCACACCCCTTTCTCAACAATGACACAACTTTCAAAGAAGAAATGACACATTTGGGCAATTCAACACTATCCCCACAAATCTTCATAGGCAATCTACACGGAATATGAAATAATACCTCCTTACTAACGCAATCAATCACAGCAAAGTGAGTGAATAGAAAATCCATACCCAAAATCACATATAAATCTGTCATGGCTAAGGGTATCAAATCTCCTAACAATATTTTACCACCCATACAAATCTCACAACCCGTATAAAAAGAGTCAAGTTCTACCACATCCCTTACAGGTGTTGATACAAATAAAGTATGGCCTAGAGTTGACAAGGTTCTATCCATACATGCACCAAATGTAGAAGAAACAAAGGAATGTGTAGCACCAGAGTCTATCAAAAATCGTGCATAAAGATTACATACACGAATCATACCTGTCACCATATCCGGATATGCCCGCGCTATATGTCGATCCAAAGCAAAGACTCTGCCCTATACCGACTGACCCGTTGTGCCTTTGTTTGCTCCCCCGGCTGCACTACCCACTGAAACTTCTGGCTGTCCACACTGATAAACCTTGTGCCCAATACCCCCACACTTGAAGCATTTCATATCACTCTTACCCTCACTACATTCTCTTGCCAAATGATTCGGAGAATCACACTTGTAACACTTTTTCACAAAATCCTTCCCTTTTGATCCCGATGGTTGGTTCACACTCACCTCTTGCTTACCCTTCCAACCACTCCCTTGGCTAGCATTGCCTCCACCACTATGGTTCTTACTAAACCTTGACTTGGAATTTCTACCCTTATAACCACTCCCTCTGGATTTTTCATACGAATCATTCCTCGATCTTTTCCTATTCTCTTTCCCTTGCACGAGAATTTTGAAAATCAACCCAAGTTCTCTTTGCCATGTCTACTAAATCCGCATAATTCCTCTCCCAAAATTGCAAAAGTCTTGTATACATGAAAGCTATTAAACCCATTCGGAATCTACTACACTTCAAACCATTCGCATTAACCATTTCCAGTGCATACCTAGACAACTCCACAAAGTTTGCCTCATATTCGGCCACAGACATTCCACATTGCTTCAAATTGGTGAAGACCACAATTTGATCATACCGAAAACTTTCCGGATAATATTGGTAATAAAACCCTTGCACAAACCTCTCCTAAGTAATGACCCTAGGAACATTCGGCTCAACTCTAGCCTTTTAAATGAGTTCCACCAATTTCTGTCCTCACCTCCAATAAGAAAGGTAGCTAACACTACCCTTTAGTCACCCACAACTCCCATGGTATCAAGTACTAATCCCACCTCTTTCATCCATTCCTCCACTAACATAGGATCATTCGACCCCTCAAACACGTTACCACAAAGCCTTTTAAACTGTTCTAGGAGTCCAGTACCCATACCTCTATCCACATTTTGGTTATTCTGCCACTGAAGAAAAACATTTTGATTTTTTGCTAGTTGGGTGATGGCCGCCATCATTCTAGTCTCTTCCCCAACATAGGGCGGAACACCCCCTTCACCCATAGGGTTTCCCACATTCACACTAGCTTCTTCTTCATTCATTTGGTTATTTGGTTCCATGATTTCCTGTCAATCACATGACAAGAATGCAAACATGATGGAAACAAATGTTAGATGCCAAAACGCACGCATTAGTCACACACCTCAATGACCACACATGCAAGACTTGACACCCTATGGTCAACTACTTAGCCATTCTCCCACAACCACACTAACCATTAGCATTTTGCTATATTACACTTTTCCACTTAGCTTTCCAAGACTTCCCATTAGAAGAGAACGTTGATCAGACGTCCTTCCAATCGGATTTCAAGGCAAGTCCTATGGGTGCCAAAGACACACATAAAAGTCACAAAATACTAAAACCACACTTCCAATACTTTACCTCAATCACACACCTCAAATACAATTCCACTTGACACATTGTCCCCTAACTCGGACCTATAACCCAAGCTCTGATACCAAGTTGTAACGTCCCTCACTAATAAACCATAAAATAAATGCTGAATACATTTTTTCTTTCATTGAACTACAAATTAAAACCCAAGCAACACATCCTTCAATCAAACTAAGTCATTGACATTACTATTGTTTAAGTACCGACATAAGATAAACTAGACATGACCTTACAAGTCTGAAACCCAAAGCATTTCCAACAAAGGTTCATTACATAGCCTTTTCAATGACACTAAATAATTTTAAAAAATAAGATAAGTAAACATGCTCCCAAGACAAACACCATTTCTTTGATTTACCACCAACACCCAAGCTTTGTAGTGGACCACTACATGTAATTACCTGCTTTCGAAGTATCCAAAACACACACAAGGAAAATAGAGTGTGAATAATATATTTCTTATTCCAATGCAAGGTAAGCATTAATAAAATACTTTGCAAAAACAACAAGTAATAAAAAGATGCATATCATGCAAATGACTTAACCAAGTCATGAAACAAAACACTTTCTAAAACATGGACCCTCAAGTACCCTTTCTTTCCAAAACTTTGCACCACATGCATTTCTCATATAAGTTTGTTTCCGACATGTCACTGAGATCGCAACTCAGCTTCAACATGTCACTGGCCGGATGAAGCCACAATATCATTCACTATATGTCACTAAGATCGCAACTCAGCTTCCACATATAAAAGGGGCATCCCCCGCGACCATAAAGGCAAAACCATCCTTCGTTACAGTTCCACATTTGTGTTGAAAGGAAAAACATTCCCATTACTATATACATATATATACCTTTTCAAACATTTCCAAAACAATGCCCGAAGGCCATTTCCTTCCAGCGGATTGTATTTTCGTCTAATCAGACCAGTGATAGCTCTGGTGTTTCGGAGACGTATCTGTACTGGGTTGCAGTGGAGATTGACCTTTGGGCTGGCATGGTAGCCACTTTCTCGGTGTATTTGTATCAGTTTCTGTTGCCGCAGTGGTCATCATATTTGGCATTGCAGACTTCAAGCTTCACCTTACAGATGACATCTTCACATTCGCAGCATGTACAGATGGCTGGAGAGAGATATAGTGCCATTTAGTGGGTCCGTTTTGTTACTGGGGAGCGAGATTCTCTGCATCGATATGTCGATCACTTGTCCCTACAGTTGTCTGATATAGAGGTTGCCACATGTAGTTTGCAGCGGAACCTAGCAGATGTGAGAGCTTCAGCTAGTTCGACCAATACAGTGGCTGCTCTAGAGGGTTCTTTGCAACGGGCAACTCAGTGGCATGCGACTCAACTAGAGGAGATCGACAGGCTGCTACGTGAGTTGGCGAATTTGGGTTTGTTAGTTGATAAGTCACATGACCGGATCTACGACTTGGGTGATGAGAGGGATCTGCTGCAGGAGTATTTTGACTAGATCCTATGCTAGTTTAGAGGCAGAGATCTGTAGATCGCACTCTCGGCTACGTGTGGCTCATCAGCGTTTGGCTCGTGATAGAGGAATTCACTACCAGGACATAGAGGGCTTACAATCTAGCTTTGCCTCCCTGGAGCACTTGTTCCCTGGTGACTATCCGGATATGACTCAGCTGCATATGCTATTATGGATGCCCTGCTATTTGTTAGATATGGATAAGTCAGGCATAGAGACTAGTGCTGTGTTGACTGATCGATACAGAGAGGTTTGCCAGGCTTTGCTGGGCTTACTAGATGCTTTCTCACGGAGAGACTTGTAGTAGTTAGCATAATCACATTCTATGTTTCTTTTTCCGTATAAAATGTCGATGTATTGTTTTTATGTATGAATATATTTCTATTACTTGCAATCTTTATCAAATAAGCAAATATATTCACAGGCACTTACGATTCTCTGCTAAGAGAGATTGATACCCAATTTATGTTGATCAACCCGAATAATTTTGTGAATAAGGCCTCACCGATTAATCGAAGGCGGAAACCTAGATTCATCCTTTCTTTGAAAATGATTTTATAATCTTTAACACATAAAGTGATAGACCGCGGGACGATCGAACTAAATCTTCAAAGAAACTGTTTCTTCAGAAGGCCGATTGTTGTGCAGACATCCGTTCTAACTTCACTACTGCTCAGATATGTTCTGTTGGTTTAACTGACTCTAGAGCATGATGCTTGTGTGTGTTTGTTGGCTTTTTCTTCATCCATTTTTGCCGTAACTCCCTTTCGGGTTGATAGTTATGCTGGATGCCTTTTAATTTTGCTCTGATTGTACTACGCCCCCCTCTCGGGTTTTAACCGTACTAGATTGATCCATTTTTGTTGTAGCCCCCTCTCGGGTTTTGACTACACAGGATTTCTAATCCCCTTTGTTTTGCCATGACCCCCTCTCGGGTTTTAACCACGCGTGGTTTTTTCGATGTTGCCATAGTTTTCCTTCTTAGGTTTTAAATATGCCAGATTTGATGACGATTTTTTTGAATATGACTCGTATTTTAACTTCGACAAGACATAAACTTCTTGACCAATCTCCGATGATTTTTGAATGAATGTAAGCACTTTTGTTATGGAGAGAGGTTGAAGAGTTCAGAAAGAAATAGAAACAGATCTTTTGTAGAATCCCCCTTTTTATTTGTGTAAGGGGGTAGCGATTTGTATTTGATCATCGTATAAACATGATGATGATAATTTCTTTGTATTGTTTTGCATCGCTCTTTTCAGATAAGAAGAGAAAGAAAAGTTTTTTTGTTGAAGCCTCGAAAGAGAGAGTGGAAATGCTACTTCACTCGAATTTTACCGGATCAATTGATAAGAAGATGATGACTTTATTGAATTTAAACAAATTACTATTTTTAGAAAAGCCGCTACTAATCAGACATAGTAGAGCTTGAGAATATCTGAATTTAGAAAAAGTAGGAACTCGGGACCATCCATTTCTGTAAGGATGGCAGCTCCACCTGATAGTACTTTGACCATTATGAAGGGCCTTTGATAGTTAGGGGTAGAACTTCCCTTCTGCTTTTTATTGGACGGGAAGAATCTGCTTCAGGATCAGGCCTCTTTGCTGGAAGACTCGTGGCCTTACATGTTTGCGATTCTCCGTTGATAGCGCTGTGAATGATAGACTGCAGCTAGTCTTTCTCTTTTTTAGGAGGACCAGCTGATCATGTCGGGCCCTGACTCATTTTGCATCTCGCGTTGTGGACTCCATCATGATACAAAGCAACCAGATTTGTTTTTTGGATTTGATAGATGGCTTCGTAGCTAGAAACTAAAGGAATACAGCATTGCCCCAGTGAAAGTTTTTGTAGTGGAAATTGGTGGCCGCTGAAGGCTCTGGGATATGGATGAGACGGATCTCTGTAGGATTTGGGCTTGACGCCTTCTGATTTTTTTACGCGTGTTTTCATGCTGTTTGTCAACTTCTGATCGAATCCTAATCTGACTTGTCTTTGAGACCATGCACTCGATGTGCTAAAGTTTGTTTGATTGTTTTTAATGTGAAAGGATGAACTTTCGATTGATTTTTTTGTTATTTGTTTATCTTAGCAGAGAAGATAAATGAACAGAATATATGAAACTTTTCTTGACATATAGATGTAACAAGATAGAAGAATATATATTGTACAAATGTAGAATTTATTGGCATCTTATAATAGAAAATAAAACATACAATAAACAATATGCATAATTTTTCCACGGTTTACCGTGATATGCGGGCTTGATAGATTGGGCAGATTGTCCAATAGTTTACCTGCTCCCCTGGAAGGGCGGTGCGAATCGTATGTTGTGGGTTTGATTTTAAAGATAGGGGATCAATAGTGGCAACTTGCAGTTCATCGAACATTAGTGATATCCCTTCGTCGCTTCCTTTGGTTTCTTGTTGTAGGTGACCGGTAGATGAATCTTCAGAAATGTATTGGTTGTTTGGTGTGGGAGGTTGTTCTCCGTTTTCTTTAATTATAGGACTCATGCACCCTGTAGAGATGAAGTTGTCTCTAAGATAGGGTATCCATTTGTTTTGGTCGTTGCTCTTTTTACGAGCAACTCAATCTTTCTGCTCCTGACGAGAGAGACGATAGCCCAGTCCATATTTACTACGCTGAGATGATACAGTTTGTGGCTCGGTTTTACCCTCTAGCTTGGGACCTAAACCTTTCCCGCATTGAAATCCATTTGTATGAAGGTATTTCATGACAAATTCTGTGTTGTTGGAGAATCTATGGTGGCTTTGCGTCCCATAAATTACCGATGTGCATTCGAACGCTTGAAAGCTGGATTGCTCGTTTGCTTCTATCATTAGGATGGCCGGAGCTTTATAGATTGCAAAATCTGGCTCTGCAAATACCGTGATGAGCTGGCTGTCAATGATAAATTTAGTTTTTTGATGGAGATTGGAGGGAATGCCGGTAGTCGTATGGATCCATGGTCGACCCAATAAGAAGTTGTATGCATACGGGATCTCCAAGACCTGAAATCTAATGGAGAAAGTGATGGGGCCGATCTTGCTTGTCCATAACAATTGATCTTTCCTAAGCGTAGGAAACACAAATGTCGCGTGTAGCAAAATATCGGTAAATACCGAGTCGAATCCACAGGGAATTGGTTAGTATGATTTTTATGAGTCTTCTTGTGTGGAATGATGAGTAAAAGAATGCAAAACAAGTAATCTTTGTGATTTGTTTGGAGTTTGAAACTAAGACTTGGATTGTAAACTATGTAATGAAATTGTTGGATTCTTAGGCTTCAACCTTAATACTTCCATAGATACAATATTCCTCTTCTTTTTAGATTTCTCAACTTAAGTCAAGAGTTAGGGTTTTGATCCTCAAGTAATTCCAATAGTGCAATGAGTATATCACTACTAAGCATTAGATGTGCCAAGGATGTCTTGTCTACATCTAATCAAAACAATGAATATAATCACCCATTCTTGAATATTGAGGAGTCACAAAACCCTAGCTTCTAGACTAAGTAAGAACAACATGCATACATGGATAAATATGTATCTATGGTTAGATTAAGGTCTAGAACATTCAAATCCAACCCTAGGGATTTAGCTACACATAACTATGTAAAGATCTAGAACAACAAATAGAGTAGACATCATCTATGTATAAAACTTGGAATCAAAGAAATAGCAATTAGGAAATGTAAAGACTTACCTAGTGAAGAACAATATACGTAAGAACATGCAAGAGAAATCTCCAAT
>NMUG010008705.1:0-11536 GCA_002855965.1 Monotropa hypopitys
GACTGTATTCTGGATTGTTTTATCTTAAGGACGATGTGACTGAACATTACATGCACAAAGAGGGTAAAACTATGAAACGTTTTAAAGATAGCTCCCTAATCCGCGATTCAACTAGAACACGGCAATTACGATATTTTTATCATTCTTTCAATACAAGTAAATTGTTCCATACTAGATTTATAATAGATTTTTGGTGGTATATTTATGTCAAATTTTGTTTAAGAGTTTGGACCCTTTGGGGGTACTCAAATTTTTCAAAGGACCGGAGCGATATGCAAAGTGCACTATGCATAAATTGTCACACGTGTGCATGTCGCCTGATTGCCCGACCTGGATCGTGGCTTGTTTACTGAAATGTCATTTTCAGACAACAATAACAGTGGGCTAATTACCATTTTGCAGTAGCCTAAACAGAAATTGCAGTCCAACACAATTAGCCTACTGCTATTGTTGTCCGAAAATGCTGCAACTGCAATTCCAGGTTTTCACATAATGCATTAATTCTATCTGATTCAAAATCGTTATATCTTGAGAAACATATGCCGGTTAGACCATGCGTACCACGACGAAACGACGAATATATTTTAAGGATACCCTGTGATACACAAGCCTCGATTCTTTGTTACTGTTTTACATTTTCTACTTTTGTTGTGCAGTTTTTTTCCTGCAATTCCAGTTTTCTTCTTCATGTTTCTTTCGCTTTCAAAGAAAAGTCCAACAAATTAAAGATTTACAAACTTCTAAATTCAACAGATTGGTTTCCATACATAGTTGTTGATCTGGAAATAGGTAAAAGCCAAAAGGACCATCAAAGGAGAGGATGAGGATATGGATGACAATGGAGCCAAGATAAATTTAATTATGGAAAATGCTAGGGACACAGAACCAACCACAGAACCAGTCACAGATGACTACATGGCTGGTTCTGATTGGCCACTGTTTTTTACCAACCAATCAGAACCAGCCACGTAGCCATCTGTGGCTGGTTTTGTGGTTGGTGTCCCTAGCATTGCTCTTTAATTATTCATGCATTCAATCATTGAACTTATTATCTGCTTCCGTCTCTGCTCCATTTGACCTGAATAACAAAAACCAAGAAAACTTAATTTGATTAAGTAATTCAAATAGATAGAACACACCAAAAATTATGTACAAACAAGTTTTCTATAGAAGAAATTTTGATTCATCCAAATTCTCATTTGGTTTATAATTTGACCAGTTTACAATAGTGGACTTGTAGAAAACATGTAAGAGATATTGATCAATGTAATTTTTTTCTTGATCAGCATGGGAATGCAATTTTATTTAACATTTTTACCAACTAAGCTTATATAAATTTCTACTGTTAAATGTTTTCACCAAATTTTAAATGAGTTCTCTTTCTTACTCCAATGGGTTGTTTACAGTGCTTTAGCCCATTAATTTAGTATGTTTTTACACAATAGAAGTCCAGCATTTATTTTACACTGGTCAAAATTTGACTTTGTAAGTGAGACTCATTTATTGTTTGCTAGTAACGCGTTCAAACTTGGCACACATCCTAAAACACACCCAAAATATCAAACACACAAGATAAAACAACCATTAGAGCATAAAAAATACACATTTATTAGTTACGTAACTTAGGTCCTAATACACAAAACACACACAAGATAGACTCGAGATGCTCAATAAGCAAATGTTGGGGGGAAATTAGGGTTCAACTTTTTTTTTGGATTTTGTGAGACCCAAAAATCGGCACTCAAACACTGATTAAGGTAGTTTCAAATGTATTCAGATACTCCTATGATAGGAATTCAATCCGATAAAACCCGTGACTGCACTCGGGTCAAGGTTCGAAAGCCACATGTTGTGGTTCGCGATTCGTGGGAACGTTCCTCGATCTGGGTCCTAATATTTTTGGGCCAAATTCTCTATGGGCTTTGTGGACTTTGTAAATTGGGCTTGTGATGAGTCTGATCTTACCAGTTCTGTGGCAGCCGAAGAGACCGAGTCTCTTGGCCTTATTTTAATCTAGTAGAAATTCCATTTCTCTTTCTCAAATTATAGAGAGAAATCTGTACAAATAAAGCGGTTCGACAGGCAATCTGAACTAGTGATGTTCGTAACCACGCGCTGGTTGTATCCTAGAAAATACCGCTAAACAAAATCTCAAGCACTCTGGTGAGGAGAGGCTAACGGTTCAAGGATAGTGTGACTACTGCATGCCTCCAAATTTTCATTTCCAATACTGCTTCATTACGCTAACACTTCTTGTTCTGTTTAAGTAGTCGTAATCTTATTCTGTTCAAGTTTCTATAATTCTGTTTCTGCTATTTATGTTACTCTTACTTACATCTTAAATCGTTAGTGTCACGACCTATCCCAGAAATAACATAAATGATCGTCTAACTACAGAATCGTGACTGAAACAAAGCATCAAACATCCCAAGTGAGTCTAAATGAATTATCATCTCATGTAACAACTAACAAATACAACAAAAGTACCAAATAAAATTTCCATAATCAACCTTAATGCACTGGAATAATAGTACAACAAGACCAACCACAAGGTCGAACCAAGGTCCATAAGTACTGTCATAGACTCACAACTATCAAAAGTGACAAGAGTCTAAAACTAGCCAACATCAGCTGAATCATAAATAAATAAAAAGAAACTCTTCTAAGGAGTGACATCCCCCAACTCTCTAAAGATATAATGCATGGTGGCCTGGCTTGGAGTAGAACCCGCTAATCATCCTGATCTGGATAGAAATTACAAAACAAACAACAGCAAAAAATATCCAGGAGTGTCAGATACAACAGTCGATATATGCAATTTGATATGTAAAAGACAATAAGTAATCTCAGAAACCAAAGTGGTTGTGTCTCTCTCCAATTATCAAGTACAACAATCAACAACGCATCATATATGTATGCAAGTCTCTAACATCTTATGCAATTTCGTACCCAAAGTACATCTTTCTTTTAATTTATTGACATGTCAAATAATCTTTCCATGATCTCAATATCACTGTTCTAAAAGGCCGCGCCTGGGTCCGCCTAGGCCCCGACTAGGCGCTAGGCGGTAGTGGTCCGCCTAGGTGCCGCCTAGGTGCTAGGCGTTAGTGGTCTACCGCGACAAGAAGAAATATCATATATTTGATAACTAAATCAAACCAAACAGAGCCTTAAGTCACAAATATTATATATTTGATGTTATAGAAAAGTTTTATGCATTATTAATTGTTATATTAAATAAAAATTAATTCTCTTAATAAATAAATAGCCGCCTAGGTCCCGCCTAGATCTCCGCCTAGGACCCTAGGCGCTGGGCCCCCCTCGACCGCCCGCCGAGCGCCTAGCGCCTTTTAGAACATTGCTGAATATCATTAAGCAAGGACGTCAAACTTGCTAAGGGCGAACCAATCAAGCCCTAACCCCTACTCGGTCTAACAGCTTATCAAAAGCGTGCTCCCGGGGTGATTTCATATTATCCTTATACTCGGCCTGACATCTTATCAAAAGCATGCCAAGTGTATTTTATAATTTTCTTCTTTAATTCACATTACCCCCTATTCAGCCTAACAGTTTATCACAAGCATGCCCCAGGGTTGTTCCACTTTACATTGTTTACCATTTTTAAAAGTACTTTCCATTCTTCAATCATATCCAGATGATGTCAATACAAATGATAAACACTTTCTCGAACCGTAATTTCAGTAAGTGCTATAACAATCAATCTCATAAACTAAGGGCATAACTTCATGTATATGTCATACAACTATCACAACGAAGCATGCATTGATATCAAAGTTATGTAAATCACATAATCATATTTCGTGAATGATAACAAATGGCAACACTTAACCATACATTTATCTTTAAGCCCAACAATCAGGTATCAACTTCCATGTGTGTTTAACAAATAAATCATTAATCATGTATCAAAGTCACACTTAAATAACCCAAGCATACATGCCTTCACATCAAATTATAAATCCATCACATAAAAAGTCATGTGAACATACAAATATATATCAACGAACATATATGGAAAGGCATCTACACACTCACTGTCACACTCCGAAAATTTTAATTAATTTTCATATATTTTCTTTTGATTTTTCTATTTTATTTAGTGGAATTCATTGAAATTAAATCAAAATTTGGTGATTAAGGCCTTCCCGGGACCCACATTTTATGATTGAAAATGTTTAGAAGGTTCGGGAATAGATTCGGGAATGTTTGTCGATGTTCGGATGATTGCCACGTTGTTCGGCAATCATGTATTTCAAATAAATCAATGAATTCATCCTCCCCTCCTTTGCCATTTTGATTTATAGTGATCTATGGTTCCTTTCCCTTGATGTGTATTTCGACATAAACTTATAGTGTATATCGAAATGCTATTGTCTGTTTCCCCTCACAGTTGATGCATTTCGATACAGAGCCTTGAGCATTCTGATATGCAAAACTCTCTGGCCATTTTTACTTCTTGAGTATTTCGATATACACTTAGTGTGTATATTAAAATAAGGTCGGTTGGTCTTTCTATGAAAATAACCTCATTTTGATATACAATCTTGTGCATATTGATATGATGGTTCTCTGTCTATTTTTCCTTCAATAGTATTTTGATATATCAAAGAGTGATATATCGAAATACCCAACTGCTGGTCTCTTCCCCTTTGCCAACATTTCAATATAAGGTGTGGGCATTCGATACACTACAACATAAAAGGGTATTCCCAACATTTAATTCCCCGCGTTTTAAGAAAACCCCATAAATAATCAGTTAAATCTCTAAAATCCCTCGTATACCTTTTATCACTCATCCCATATCAAACAATGAGAAAACCCCTAAAATACAGTCGTTCATCGAACTCAACCTCTCCAACATAGTCGAATTCGCTCCTCGCGTTGGACGTTGTCTACCTCTCATCCTTGCTGGATCACTTTCTGCATGTGGCATCGCCTCTCATATGTACGTACAGGTATTCCTCTCTCAAACATTGAACAATATTTTCACTCGGTAAAATCTACACACCCCTAACTCGAGACTCTAGATCTGGTTGTTCAAGTCTATTTCGAACCCTCATCTCATAATTTTTTAATTTTTGAACCCTAGGTTGTTCGAATCCTAGAGGGCTTTTGCAATTGGTACTTGCACTCTCGAGAAAGAGTTCATCAAACAATTTGTGAAAGAGAAGAAGTTTGGAAATTTGTGGCCAAGGTGTTTGTTAATCTTCGCGTATAGAAGCTATTATGTTTGCTTGCTTTGCAAATCTATGGGATGATTAGCATTTAAGAATCATTATAATAAAACATTCATTCAAGTTGCATTCTCTTATCAGGATTACTCAGGTTCCTATTATTTGAACTCCAATTTTGTGTTATGGTCTTTCCTGAATTTGCAATAGAAGATCTGAAACCCGTGCTCAAGGATAATGGGTCTGATTTTTCTCTCACGGAAATGAAAACAGGAACAGAACTTTGAATTATATCATTGACCAGGTTATGGTGCTTCTAATTAAGTTTTCTGTAATTATTTCGGCCGTATGATAGCAATATGCATCTGATACTTATCAAGTCCTTACGAAAGTATGGTGTGTGAACAGTACTTTATTGTTTTCATGGATTAGTGCAAACATTAGAGCTTAAGATCGTGTAACTTGCCAACAACTAAAAAGCTTTTTCTGATGTTTGTATTGTCGCTGACTAGTTGTGATGCTTTCAGTTTTTGCACGGAACATACTCAAAGTAACATCTAGTTGATGTGTTGCAAAATTGATCATGTAGGTTTGCTAACAGACTGACGGGAATAAAAGAAAATGAAAAATTCCAAAAGAATGGAAACAACAATGACGAGGTCCCGGGACTGAAAATCGTTGTTGATGAAGGCAAGCAACGCCACAATGTGAAGTAAGTGGTCAAATTTAGTAGTGTTTATGATCGTCGTGGTTTTTTTCCTCCTCTCTTCTACCTGAGTAGCTTCTGATGGGGCAAGCCTTTCTTTCATTTGTGTTCCTTGCTGTAGAATGGAAGCTACCATTTTACAATTGCAGGGACTAATTTTGTGGGGGGTTACATTTGGATGTTCTTGGTCAAATTTGGTTTGATTTCATTTTAACCATCTGTTGATCTTGTTGTGGATTTGACCCAAACCAATGCACACATAATGCACAATGAATAATCAAGCAAAGAACGCAAACAGGATTTTTTTTGTCTATTTAACACAATCTGTTGAGATCCAGTAATTTAACACATTGTCTTGTAAATTTTTTGTATATATTAAATGTTTAGTACAAATTGCTTTGTTTCGGTTGTGACACAGATGATTCTAATAACTCGAGCATAGGGTTCATTATTAAGGTGTTTCTATGAACTTGAAACCAAACAACCATGACGATATCTTGCATAGTTTGATCAGATCTTAAAATCATCTCTCAATCATGTGCTGTTAGTACTATTTAATTTGTTTGTTTTCAAAGCTTTGATTGATTTTCAAGTGTGTAGACTATAGACTCAAGGGCTTTGATTGATTTTCATGTAAACTGTCCCTTGGGTTGCCGTATGAGATTTTTTGTGACTAGCAACAAAACGACGATAGTCGAGATTCATTTAAGTCACGCGAGAATCAACCATTTATAGCATATGTCTATACATCAACCAAGGTATCTGTATATAAAAAGTATTCCATATTTATATTATAGATTTAGATATGCCTGATTGTTTCTAGTGACAGTGATGAAAAATTTAGCAGTTTCTTTAAAGCGAATTTCAGTTGTTTCTAGATTGTTTCTTGTGAGAGTATATACAACATTCAAACATGATGCTACTGTACCTTCTTTTCTTTCTTTAGTCTTGTGGAGATTTACAGTACTATTTTCTCCTTAGGAGGTACATGATTCCCTTTGGTGAATATGCTTTCTTGTGGCTTCCTCAGTCAAGGATATTTATATTGTATGTTTTCGTTAAATCTTCCTAGCAATTTGTGCCTCTGTTGTGACTTGTCAGATTTTTGAAGCTTTTGGGCCAGTGGAGCTTGTGCAAATACCTACTGACTTCCAGAGACTGCAGTTCCGCTCGAACGACTTCTATCTCACGCGAGCAAGTTTGACAATTTCAACACAGTTTCCTTATCCAATTAAAAAACTCTTTAGATTGGTTTGTTATTATAATCCGACGTTTTGTGGAGATTTTTATGTGAGATGCATTAATTATATTGCTTTGAACATGGAAAATAAATACCTTTATTGTTATCGCAAAAACAGTGAAACTTCAATGTGACCCAGTACATGTACATGTAGCACATCACATTCACGTAATTACTGCAACAAAATAGTTACCACGCTAATTTCGCGATTCTGTAAGCAACCCACTAACCAAAATCATGCTTAAAGCTACTGTCATATTTAATAAGCATTTACAATTTTTTTTGGAATGAATTACCTTAACCTCAAAGTTAGATCTCCAACTTAATTTCAGGGCGTTGAGAACCACTGTATCCTGGAACTTTCTTTGGGATATCCGTTAATACAATAGTTTTCCACCGTTATAACGATTCATAAGAAACTGCCCAATCTTTGACCTCCAGTCCGAACTGTCTCTTTCATTCTTTTTGTCATGTTCAACTCTGTCACAATAGTTGAGCATGGTTCCCAGGCCACTGTTTGATATGTCATACAAGCAACTTTCACTGATACTATTTAATTGCTATTCTTCAGAATATGTTTTCTTCACTTTCTAACAAATATAGAAAACTGGTTTTGTCGCTGGTAGTGCTAACTTAGCAATAGCTTTGCCAAACATCCAGAGTTCGGTAAAAAGCTTGGGATGTTCTTGTTTGTATCATGTATACTAGCTAAAATTTACTGGCATAAATCTTGGTTGCGTGGTTGGATCGAATATTCAAAGACATGGTTTTCACATAGTTTTTAACCATGTACCATAGCATTTTGATTAGTTTGATTGAGATTGTGATGAGCATTTTTAACCTTCATTTGTCTGCAACCTTGAAAATCTTCCTTCCATGGTCCCTGGAGTTTGTGCGAGCGATTTCAATTTGCATCAGGAGGCTACCACACTATTTTCTAAATTCATTTCTAGAGGTATTGATCATGATTTGACACAGGAATTGTTTCTTCTGATTCAAGTTTCCCTTTGTTTTTTCGTGTTAGTGATTGCTGAAATTAATCACCAGAACGTTGCCCGCCAATTGAAGACGTCGTACTGTCCAGTGTTGACGGTATTGATGTTAATTTGCAAAGATATGTTGCTGATGTTGGCAAGTCTTGGCCTATATTGATCACAATCATGTCGTTGTTCTACATTGATTTTTTGAGTTGGATTCCCTTTCAGTTGTGTTATGCATAATTTTTTTTGCAACTTACCTTCAGTAACATTGCAGATTTCATGAAAGAATGTTTGATGTGTGCCCTTGTGATGTTATTCCATGCAAGAAATGTGTTTTGTTTTTCATTCATTTGCAAATAAATATAAACTTTTGGGTTCAATTAGCCCAAAAGTAAAAAATATATTTTTTAAACTTTTAGTAGTATTCCCGGTGTTTTTAAAAACCCCGGGAACACTCTGGGCTTTTCCCCGCATGTTAAAAACCCCGGGAATACTATGAAAATGCCAGGAAAAGTATATATTATTCCCGGGGGTTTTGGAAACGCCGGTAAAGAGGAAAAAGTTTTTCCGGCGTTTTTGAAACGCCATGAAGTATTTCCGGGGGCAGCATCTGGGGCATTTTTTCAAAACGCCGGGAAAAGTGTCGGGGGGACTTTTTGCGGGGTTTTTTCCCAACTTTTCTTGGGGTTTTTAAAACGCGGGGAAAACCCAGATTTCTTGTAGTGTATATGTGGTATTTCGATATACCATTTAAGGGTATATCAAAATACGGCCTCTCTGGCCGAATTCCTCAGTGGGCATTTCGATAAACCATGAAAAGTATATTGATATGCAAGGCTTCTGGGCAACCTGTAGCCTGTTGCATATTGATATACATTCTATGTATATCGATATGCACTTCAGTAAGGGCATTTCGGGGAATAATTTTTGAGAATATATATTCCTCCTTCTCATCTCTCACGTCATATACACTTCAAAACACAAGCCCTAGACATCTCTCTCTCCCCCTACAGTCGATTCTCCTCTCCCTCTCCCACTTCTCTCCCTCTCCCACTTCTCTCCCTCTCATCTCTTTCCTTGGTGGGTTTTTGGCCTTGTGGCCTTCACAAAGGACCTCCACAAGGGTCTCCTCTATGCATTGGTGGCCTCAAATCCATAGTTAGTGAAGAACTCTCATCTAGAGTCAGTTCAATCACTTCATAATGTAAAGTTTTGTAACCCTGCATATGTATATTCCTTAGTTCTTCTCCCTCTCCCTCTTTATTCTAGCAAAATCCGCGGGTCAAGCATGTGTAAGAATTTCTATAGGTTTTACCTAGGGTGTGTCGAGTCTAGGGCACACCTATACTCTCCAATAGCCTTCCTATGGTACTAATTTGACTCCCTTGTGGTTATTTTATAAAAGCCCCAAATTTGCCAAAATTCTAGTTTTCGGAAATTTGGAGATAAATGAAATTAAAGGTTGTTTCATCAAATTGGTAACATTAATTTCATATTGGTACCTCAG
The DNA here is from genome assembly GCA_002855965.1 of Monotropa hypopitys. Lineage (NCBI taxonomy): Eukaryota > Viridiplantae > Streptophyta > Magnoliopsida > Ericales > Ericaceae > Monotropa > Monotropa hypopitys. Next base: position 9,626 of record NMUG010008705.1, read on the forward strand.
AAAGTATTGGAAAAGATTCGATTTGGCTTTTGGCCAAAAAATATGGATTTTGGAAATTATGGATTTTAGAATCACTTGAATTGGAAATTGTGGATATCGATCCTTAGGTTGGCTATATTTATGGAATTTTGATCCCCGAGATTTTAATCCCTGAATGCTATGCATTCACGACATTACGTAGTGGGGTTTTGACTGGACCCTCCCGTCGAGTCGGATAATACAAGGAATTATACGGTTAGATAGTTGACGAGCTACTAGCGTGGAATAAATAGCCTAAACTCTTAATTGTATAATTTGAAACCTTATTTAGATAAGGTAATGGGAAAGGTTTTGGAAACCCTTATTTAGATAAGGAGGTCAATTGTTTTGACACTTGACTATTGGAATCATAAATTAGAATAATGTCAATCGTTTTGGAAAATCTCTTGTAAAGTTTATTGGATCCTTATACATGCATCTCACGTCTTATTTCTGTACACTTGTATGCGCACACAACTAGTATATATATCGTTTGCTTACATCTCTCTACTAAGCTTTGCCTAATCCTCTACTTTTTAGGTAAGGATCCGGTGGCCTAGCTTGGAGTGGCATACTTGCATCCTTTGAAAGATTTTGAAGACTATAGCTCTTGTATGAGCCATGTTTTATTTATTTCCGCACTTCTTTTATTTCAAAAGATAACACTCGGGTCTGTAACAACTTTAAACTCTTACTCCTACTTGTGTGTGTCTGTGCCTTTCATATTTTGGTCACTTGGAATGATGTGGAAAATGGTAGTAGCCCTTTTTATTATTTACTATCTTGCTCAATACCATTATTCAAAAAAATGGTTTAAAATTCTGGGGTGTTACACTCACCGTAAGCATGAGCAACCAAAGAGATTCACTTCTTGGTCGTATAGGGTCCCGGTTCCTCACCTGTATAGATAACACTAAGTTAGGACAATAAACGTCTTAACTTACAAAGAAATATATTAAAAATTCTTAGTTTATAACAATTAGTGACTCCCAAGACTTAACTTAGATTTTGGACCAGATTGACCCGAAACCGATTCCCAAATAACATCGCAACCGGTTTCCAAAAGATGTGCCCGAAACCGGTTCCAACACATACCGCAACCGTTTTCCTACAGTTGCACCCAAAACCGGTTTTGCAACACCCGTAACCGGTTTCGGCCCAAAATTTTCATAACCGGTTTCACCAACACCCTAATTGGTTAACCATGAATAGTTGGCTCCGCAACCGGTTTCGCTCTGACCCACAATCGGTTTCCCAAACATTTTCCCATACCGGTTTCCCAACTACCAACTATGGTTACCACCCCACCAGAGCCTCCCGAAACCGGTTTCCCTCATCCCCGAAACCGGTTTCCAATCCCTTTGATGCTAAACCGGGTCTGCAATGTTTGACGAACCAAAACTCCTCCAACTTCAGCTAATCTCGAGTTTATGTCTTAAACCTCAAAAATCATATTCATCAAATTGTTCCCTTCATTTAAGCACTAAATATACTCAATTATAGGCCTAAAAAACAATCAAACATCTCCTTTAATCCATGGGTTCCTATCTAGATCTAGGAATCATTAAGAATGAGATTAGCGAATTAATCTTTTCAATCTTCACTAATTACTACTGAAATTAACAACTAAAATTGAAACATTCATACTTACTTGAGTGATAAATGAATTAGTATAAAGATCTCCCACAAGTCTTCAAGAAATTCTCAATCCCAAGCAATTCTCCTCTTGCCTCCCTCTCTAACTTTCTACCAAGCACAAAAAATACAAGTATAATCAAATTTTTAAGCCTAATAACTTCCTTGTCCCTTCTAATTACTTATTATTTACCCTTGTGTGCCATTAAACTATATATATATATATGTTGGGGTCCGAACTAAAGAGAAGCTGGAGCC
>NMUG010008706.1:0-11536 GCA_002855965.1 Monotropa hypopitys
TGGAGCACATTCCTTGTCAAGGCTCTCTCTTCTATTGGGCTGGTTTTCACAAATTTTCACCCGTCCTATTTTTTAGACTTATTGATGTGTCATATGCGCCAAATAAATTTTCATACCTCATTAGGTTTTTTATTGCATAATTATTATATTATTTCAGTGATTTAATTATATATATATATAAAAAATGTTGTGTCCCAATATTAGAGTCTCCGCTACGCCCCGTCATTCATATTGTTTGTTATGTACAAAGTGCCTCCAGACTAGTGCATTTTATGTTTCATCTAGTGGGACTCGTACCAACTATACAGGGAGGGGATTCATGAATTGAAATTACCCCAATATGAAACTCATACCAATGGGTTAAACGTCAGGTAGTTAATACACATCATCATGGTAGTAACAAGAGTTGAACCCTGAACCTCTTGGATAACTCCAAGTTCCTTAGGCTATCTTTCTACCACTTCTGTGTTTTAATTATGTATATATAACTTTTTATTCCAAAAATAAGAGCAGACGATAATAAGAGTTACGACAAAAAATTAGAAGAAGATATGCTTTATCAACAACGAGAATTAATCTTTCAAAGAGTTAACAATTGGAATGCCATAAAATAACAAAGGCTGACTTTCAGAAACCCACTACTTATTTCAGTATTAGAATCATCCAAGTACTACAACCATATACAATTGAATATACAGTGATATATGAATAATGATGTAACGATTTAGAATTTAAAATAATTTTTTAAAATATCATTATGATTGATATCGGGTCTCATCCGACGAAATTTATTGGTTTGGAGTGGTTAGAGTCCCAAGTGGTGAGTTGGCGTTGTCTTGGGTTGTTCTGGTAATGTGTCGAGGGCCTTCTAGGCCCATTATGGCCCCGAGACATTCTGAACATTAAGAAATATTTTTTATGAGAGTTGTAGATAATTTGATTATGATCGTAACGTAACTTGAATCGTCTCAATCGGAGTTCGAACGAAAAAGTTATGTCCGAAATACCCGACAATAATTTTAGTAAATAAGTTGCGAGTTGCGTTATCGGTAATGCGATATTTCGGGTTACCGGTAACGCGTGTTCTTGACCGAGTACCGCGTGTTGCGTTACCGGTAATGTGATATTCCGGGTTACCGGTAACACGCTCTGCGAGGATTTCTGACAGCTTAAATAAGGGGATTTTTGTCATTCACGAGGGCGTATATATTGTCAATTTTTATGTAATAGGCCATTCAGAACCTATTTTGGGTCTCCCCCTCTCTCTATCTCACTCCAAAAATGTTTTTCTCTCCCCCTCTCTCTAAAAAACCTTATTTCTTCCTCCTCTCTTGATTTCTTGAAGATCCAAGAAGATTCGGAGACTTTCCCCTTCACAAACGTCGACGAGGGTGAGACGATCTACGCGGTGATGGGCTTGGATTGTGGTGGTGTGTTGGACGTTTTCTGGCGACCTCCGAGCTCCGGTGACTTTTCTGGTGGGTAAATTCTTAACTCCTATTAAATCTGTGTGTGTACATAGGTTAAATTTTGGTAGCCATAGTAGGTACATTATATTTTGTAACCTAGGGATATATTGTAGTGGAATTGAGTGGTGATATTGTGCCCACTAGGTATTCGATATAATGCCCGAGGGGCTTATGAGTCAAATTGATGGGGGTCCTAGAATTGTATTATGGTCGATTGAGTTTAAGTATTACTCAAGAATAATATGAGCACCAAGTGCTCGACGAAATTCCCGTAAGAGAGAGGACTTGTGTTTTTGGTGACTTGTAGGATGATTGGTGGTCATTGGATCTTAGGGCCGCCAAGTATTCGACGAAATGCACGTGTGAACCTTAGATCGTGTTTTGGGTTATCGTGACAATTGAATTGTCGTAGGACATGTATGTGGAACAATTGGGTATGTTGAGTTTTAAGAATCACAATAAATCCCTTGGAACTTATGGGACACCATGTATTCGATGATATTGCCAAGTGGGCATTGAAATGGGATTTGGGTGTCTAAGCCCCTCCTTTTATATTTTGGTAGACTTGGACCTTCCTTATCCCTGTTGCGATAAAAATATTGGTCTTGAAATGTTTGATTGAGGTTGACTTGCCATGATGGTTGTCTCCCTTGGATTTACCAAGGTTGAGTTAGTAATGGAAGAAATTAAGTAAGTGGTCCAACACACTTAAATAAATATCAAATGTAGAGGATGTGCCTCATGAGGGCTACTCATACCCAACCTTGAATCTATTTCTTAAAAAAAAAGAAACATGAACTAATACATTGACGTGGAATCATAGGGTACTATAAGCCCTCCCAATGAGTTGGGGAACGCTGGATATGTGGCGGGAATAGACTAAGGTCGTAACTCCCTTGGTGGTCGCACCACCCATGATATTGCACAACGTTGAGCACAAACGGGAGTGTAGCATAGCCCTCCCAACGAGTTGGAGAATAATGAGGAGAAAGGATAGCGTGTTCTCTAGCCACTATGCCAATCCATCAAATATGATATGAACTTCGAAATTATTATAAATAGAGATTGGGATAACTTGGAAGGGTCTTAGGTAGATGCCTCCACAGAGTATCTATAGTATGAGAAAGTTGGGATAACTTGGAAGGGTCTTGACTAGATACCTCCATGGAGTATCCATATTATGAGAAAGTTAGGATAACACAGAATGTACTTGACTATGGATTCCGTAGTTTATCCATGTTGCGAACGGATATGGACTTACAAATGTGAACGAGTATTGTGACAAGAATAGTAGTGTAATACTTGTTCCGAGAAATAATAAATGATGTCAATTTAATAAATAAATTGCATAAGTTTAAATAAAAATTCTATAAATTAAAATAGGAGTAATTATTAAAATAGGAGTAATTATGGAGATTTTGTATTTTAAGGAATGAATATCGTAGTTTCGATATACCCTGTTGCACTATAATGTGACGAGAAGTCGACCCCAACATAAGTCGTGTACTGAACATATTTGGGTATATATACTTGAATAAAACGTAAATAAATCATAAAAATCATAAGAAAATCATAGAAAATCCAGAGAATGGAGAATTCAACGAAGAATGGACATTGATCGATCTTTACCAAAACTTCAGAGGTCAATCCTAGCAAGGTTAGCAATCTATAACGACTTGTAGAATCGATTAAAACACGATTGAACACAATTAATCTAAGTTTTTAAAATTTTTACAAAACACGAATCGAATCGATTATGGACCATTTTGATTGATTTAAAAGCATAAAAACATAAATTTTTATATTTTATAATCATTAGTGATCATAGAAATTAAAAAAAACGTTGCTCGGGCTTCAAATCTGGAAGGGAGCCCTTAAGAAAACGAGCAGTTCACTATTTTTGCGATTGTTCTTGGAACCTATTTAAAGACTGGTATACCGGGCGGTATACCGGGCGGCATACCAGGTTGCCTTACCGGTTAGAGGAATTTGGCCTAACCAATATACCGGGCGGCATACCAGTGACATACCAGTCTGAACAAAATTGGGCAGAATGTATAGAATCTGAATTAAGAAACCCTAAGCCTAATTAAAGGTCCTAATGGAAGTTTTAAGAATAATTAAGGTTATAAGAAACATGATGTATATTTATTATCATTTTGTTAATACAGGAAAGGAATTAAGCAATCCTGAGGCATCAAAGCGGGGTTAGACATTGTCTTTGGTATTTGGTGAGTTTGTCGGGTTATGATAAATATTAATACTATATGTTACAGTGTTCAAGCATGAGTACAATAAATGTTTTTTGATTTATTATTTAATCATGTTAGATGTGGTTATGTAATGATAATGCCTATAGCATGTTAAATTCAAGTATGGTTAAATGTGATTGGAATGCTTTCTTATCAAGCATGTTTGAGAAGATATTTTAATGTGAAAGAGTTCTGAAACTTTTTTAATTAAGGAACCAATAAGAGGAAGTTAGATACTGATATATGGCAAGAGAAGTGAATGAACATGATATATATGTTCGGATCCAAGTGCGTATACTTGAAGATGGTTGGAATCCGGCGGCCAAAAGGGGTGAATTAACGCCGTTGATTCAGCCATATTAGAAAAGCAAGACAAGAAACCAAAGTTAGACAGGGGATTGGCAAAACCATAAAATTCTAGTCTATGGAGAAATTGTAGAAAGATAACGACGTTAAGAGTTTAGAAGAGATGATATGTGTTTATAGTTAATGTTCTTCGTTATCTTATGTATTTGTATTGTGTTTTGCACCCTCTTATCTTGTGATGTTATTTAGTTGAAAGAGTTTTATTTATTTCTGTTATTTTAAAGTTTATCATAACTAACAAATTGTGTTTCTTATGTTTTGGGAAAATCTAGATATCAGATAGCTTTGGTGGGTCCACTATGAATCCGGAGGTGGTGTTGCTTGGAGAAGTTTAAGAGGTATTGAAATTAAGTTATGATAATCTCTGTTGTAGATATTATAGTTGTCAAATAGAGATGTGTATGTTTGAGTGCTTTGTAGATAGTTTGTAAGATATGAGATATGTGTAATATTAATAAGTGAGTTGGAGCTTGTAGTTTTTGTTTTATAAAAGAATAAATTAGAGTTGTTTGTAATAATCTTAACTTGGAGAATATTAGTTGGATGGAAATATTATTTAGGATGTTTTAGAATTTCTGTAATTCATGTCTCCGGGTCTGTGCGGACATTTATATTGTTTCGTCGGGACGGAGTGTGACAGGTTGGTATCAGAGCATAGGTTTAGTGGTCTTCGGCATAAGTAGTGGAGATTGGAGCATAGGTTTAATGGTCTTAGGCGTGAGTAGAGGAAGTTAGAGTATAGAAGAGAAGATTGTGTGTAATTATTGACTACCCTTAGGTCTAATTTGAAGAACGCTTGATCACTGTGTCTTCTAATTAAAAGTTTGGGCAAGTTAATTGGAGATACACAATTTTTTTAGGAATGTTAAGAGAGGAGTTGTTTAGGAGACGGATAGTAGTGGATCTTATGATATTAGGAAGTCAATAAATGAGTCGTGATTATTGCTAACTGATATTGTTAGATATTGTTTTCGATGTTATATTTTGTAATGTAATTTCAAAATTATAAGATGAATCAACATAAGGATGCTGCTTCTAGTGGTCCAGAACAAGGAGAAGTGAATCAACCACGAGATCAAAGAAATCCACTTATAGTTGAGGATATGGATAGGGTTATGGAAACTTTAGCTCAATTAACTGAAAATCAAGTTCTGTTTGCTCAACGACAAGTAGGACAGGCTGTTGATGAAGGAGCTGGTACCAAGTTAATAGAGAGGTTTAGAAAACTATTTTTAACTGAGTTTGGAGGTACGATGTTACCAAGAGAAGCATAATTTTGGTTAAAAAGCTTAGAGATAGTATTTACTGTAACAGGAGTAACGAATGAACAAAGAGTTCTATTAGTTTCTTTTAATTTGAAGGATGAAGCTTTGGTATGGTGGGAGGCAGTGAGTCGACAATGTACGGCTCCTATACTAGGAGTTGAACCAGTAATACCTAGGATTGTAACTTGGGAGATGTTTGTACAAGGGTTTAATGATCAATACTGTCCTTAGAGTTACTATTTTGAACAAGAAGCATATTTTATAACCTTGAAACAATGTAGTATGTCTGTAGTAGAATATGAGGCGAGGTTTGCAGCTTTATCTCGTTATGCCCCAAAATTAGTGGATACTGAAGCAGAAAAATGTAGAAGAATTAGAAGTGATTTAGCACTAGGCATAGCCACTAGATTGACTGCATTTCGTGAGAGTAGTTACGCTGATTTGGTCCTGGACAGATGGGATGTTTAGATTCTGATGGTTCATTAAGATTCCCACTGTGTAGAAGGGAATGGATGATAGCAACTTATAGATCTTCAAAAAGCCTGATAAGCCTATCCACTGGATCGTCTTCTTCTTCTTCGTGGAGACGACTGGGGATTGAATGTATGAAGGCGAGTTCTTCTTCTTTGTCTTGAATTGTGGCACATTCGAAAGATTAGAAACTTGATGGTTCATTTGCATCAATGACTGGGACAGATGGTGCTTTATAAATGGCGAACTCTAGTTCTGCAAAAATAGTGATGAGCTGGTTGTTAATAATGAATTTGATTTTCTGATGTAAACTGGAAGGGATTCCTGTAGTGATGCGTATCCATGGCCTTCCCAGAAAGAAGTTATAGGTTGATGGGATTTGTAAATCTTGGAATTTTATTGAGAATGTAACTGGCCCAATTTTAATTGGTAGTTCAATTTCTCCCATGGCTTGCCGACATGACCCATCAAATGCTCTAACCATCATACCGTTGTACTATTGGGATGAGAAACCGATCCCTAGCCTTTCGAGTGTAGCATAAGGACAAACATTCAATGCAAATCTGTTGTCGATCAGAACTCATGCGACAATCATTCCTTTAGTTTTTACTGCAATGTGAAGGGCCTTAGTATGCCCGGTGCCTTCGAGTGGAATTTCTTCATCGGTGAAACAAATAATTCTGGGATTTATGACAAACCCCGCCATATCCTGTAATCCATCGGGAGATATAGTTTTAGGGACTTTGTGCTTCTTTCAGTACTATCATCAAAGCTTCTCTGTGTGGCTCCGATGAGAGTAAAAGTGATAATATACTCATGTGCGCTGGAGTTTTCCTCAAGTGTTCAACAATTTCATTCTCACTTTGTTTTAAAGTTTTTATGAACTTATGTGTTTCCGGCTCGGTGATTTCAGTGTGTTCTTTCCCTTTCATCTTTCTCTCTAATTCAACTAGTGCGTAGATTCTTCCTAACCGGGTCATGCCTATAATTTCATTGACTTCCTTTTTAAGGGATTCATTTTCATTATCCGGACTCGAGCATTCGCGAGCTATTTGTTTTGATATCGACAGGGGTCTTGGTAGAGTGACCCGGGGTCGTATCGGTAGAGTAATGGGCTTTTTCAGGAGTAGAGAACGTTAGCCTTGTATAACCCACGTTCTTTGTTCGTGACAGTGATATCCCACCATGGCTATGATGGGTTTCTTGATCACGGGTTTCTTCATTGTTCGGACTACAGTTCCGAGAGGGCCAATCAAGTACCACGGATCCAGGTCATCCACATCTCTATTTATCATATTGACTCCCCGATGGTTCGGCAAAGGGTTGGTAGTGACATTCGGTGGGGTATGAGTATCTTCCAAATTGATTTCTCCAGTGTAGATAAGTTCTTGGACCTTATGTTTCAAACTCCGACATGTTTCTGTTTCATGTCTTGCTTGATTGGAATGATAAGCGCATTGAAGGTCAGCCCGAAAATTTGCAGGAAGAGGATTGGATGGTGGACGAGCAAGAATGGGAGTTAAGTGCCCAGAAGAGATCAGTCGTTGATAGACTTCCGTCATCAGAATGGAAAGTGGCATGAAAGTTCTACCGTTCCTCCAATTGTAAGAGGTTGGATTTCTTGCGGGGGTATTCTGAGATGGAGGAAAAGGTGTTGTTTGGTAAGTGTTATTTGGTGGTCGATATGGCCTTGGAGGTGGTGCATATGGATTTTGAAAATTTGGGAGAGGAAGTGATTGAAATCTTGGTGGAGATGGAAATGAGTTGTTCTGGTATGGCATGAGCATGACAGCAGAAACTTCTGACTCTTTAGGCTTCTTCTATGGAAATCGCTTGGCCTGTGAGGATGATCCTGATTCGATATTCTGGGAATATGGGTTGATGATTTTGCTAGTTTGGATTCCATCCTCTATCATTTCCCCTTGTTGGATGATCTCATTGAAAGATCTCTCAATAGAGGTGCAAAACTTTTCATAGTAGATCCCCTTGCATGTCTGTATGAATAGATGCACATATCCTGAGTCGGCTAGTGGCAGGTCCACTTGTGAAGCTTGATTCTTTCATCCTAATACGTATTTGCGGAAGGATTCTTCAGGTTCTTATTTTATGCGAATAAAGAACAGGCGGTCGATCGCCATTTCTTCATTATGCCGGTATTGTTGAATGAGCTCCTGGGATAGTTCTGTCCAGGATTGGAACCATTTCAGATCCAGTCGAGCAAACCAATAGGCGACTGCCCCAGTCAGACTGTGCTGAAAGAGATGCATCATTAACTTTTTGGGATTTGGATAACCACATAGTGCCCTAGTATAGAGGCGTAAATGGGTCATGGGTTCTCCAGTTCCATCGTACTTCGAAAAATCGGGTATCTTGAACTTAGATGGGAGTTGTATTTGTGGGTAGAAACACAGATCCTCAAAACTGGTTGAGGTGTATGCATCGGGCCCTTGTAAAAATTTCAAGGATTCTTCCAGTTGCTGGATTTTATGGGTCACTTGACTATCCATTTCCTTCCTTCCAGTGATGTTATCTGGGTGACTCTCTAGGTCTTCTTGATGTTGCAGTAGGATTGGTAGTCTCGGTATCATGGTTGGTTGAATTGGCAGCGTGGGTTGAGCAGATGTCAGATATACAGGGAGACGTCCGATGGGTAGTATGGGTGTTACTCCCGAGAGAACATCAGGATTGGATGATTCTTGGGCATGGATTGACCTAGTGTTGGTTGGTTGCGCAGCTTGAGTTTTAGCCCCAACAGGTGGTGAGGGTACGGGAGCCTGGCATTGTGCCATCAAAGCCTCAACCATGGTCTGTAGGTGTTCCACAATTCGGCATACGGCCAAGTGTTCTTCCATGGGAACCATATCCGGTTCCTGTTGTGCACGGTTTTGCCCATCTTCAGCCATTGCATGGGCTACCGAGCGGGTGATCCTTCTGGACGAGAGCTGGAGATCTACCGGGTGCTCCGTACTTCTATTTATATGTAAACACTAAATTTAGATTAGTAACTTAGGCAAAGATTTTGGAGATTGTGGTGACATATAGACTTTCTCTGGTTTTTATTTATTCTTTAAAACATATTATCAGACATAGTCTTCTGATAATGTTTCAGATGATAAACCTTTTTTTGAAAACAGTGAATAGAAAGTCCATAGTCTGATTTTATCACATTCCCCAAAGATGTCATTTTTTTTGGAAATTTTTTTGTAGAAGATTAACAAAATGCAAGTAAGGACTCCCTTGAGTATGCAATGTTTCCTAATAAAGAATAGGGTTTTGGTTTTCGACTCTTTTGGAGGCTTTTCTATATGCATATGCGGCTATGGAGAGTTAAAACTTAAGGTTCCCAAATCTTTAGAGCTCCGGCCCCGTAAGGGTAACCATCTTTGAGTCGGTGATTTGGTTGGGGTGCCCTTTTCCACGGCGATGCCATAATCGCAAAGCTTACTTCGGAACCCTGGGGGTAAATAGGGTATCATTCATTTGGCACGGTTATGACCTCCGATTCAAATGAGTAATGATGCAAATGATGTATAAAAAATTTACAATGAAGATAAAGTAAAATTTTATTTTGAAAAGGGGAAGGGAGTCCTTAACGAATGAAATATAAAAATAAATAAATAGCATTTTAGCAAGTAATTTTTTATTTGCCGCATTAGTTTCTTTTTTTGCGCAACCTGTATTGTTCCTGAAAGGATCACACCAAATTGTATATTAGTAATGGGCCGAGAAAATGATTAAACTTTGGTTAAAGGTTGATTTTGAAAAATTCAGAAGCCAAAATTCTCTTACGTCACCAGTAGAGTCGCTAGTTGTCACGCTCCGAAAATTATCTGGTCTTCCCTCTTTTCCAATGAGCGGAGAGTGTGGAGGAATGTTCGTACTCTATCTTCTTTTGTTGGCTTTAGTGCGATGGATTTTTAAAATAAAAGCTAAAGCTGGATTGTTTAAACTTTAAAATATCAAATTAATAACAAATTGTAATTGCCAAAACAATATACATTTCATTATTAATCTGTTTTTCGGAGTTGCCATCTGACATAGAGTTATGGTGTGCCAAGTCACTGGTTTTTTAAAAGGTTTAGTATGCGAAATTCCAGAGTTTTAGGTTCGGTGATTTACTCTTACGAGTAGGGAAGGTGTTAGGCACCATACATCGCCCTTTCGGTACTTTATTTTTCAAATCAATCTTTATTAACCAGATTCAAACATTTCTCGGCCAAGAGATAATAAAATAGAAAAAATGAATTTGAAAACTTTATTTGTTTTTGCAATTTTCTTTTATTGAACGGGCGGAGTTTCAACGCATTTTGTACGTTCTCTCTTTTTCTTGAAATCTCGAAGGAATAATGAATGATCCAGTAAAGGATCAATTCATGAATTATTTTCCGATTTAGATCACAAAGGTTACTCGATTTCGCTGATGATCTAAATCAAGAGATTTTGCTATTTTTGTTTATTTTCATTTTTGGTTTGAAATTTTAAAGGAATAATAAATTATCCGGTCAGGGCCGACTCATAAACTATTTCCCGATTTAAATCACAAAGGTTACTCAATTTCGCCGGTGATCTAAATTAAGAGATTTTGCTGTTTTTTATTTATTTTTATTTTTGGTTTGAAATCTCAAAGAAATAATAAATGATCCAGTCAGGGTCGACTCATAAACTATTTCCCGATTTAAATCACGAATGTTACTCAATTTCGTCGATGATTTAAATCAAGAGATTTTGTTGTTTTTATTTATTTTTATTTTTTGTTTGAAATCTCAAAGGAATAATAAATGATCCGGTCAGGGCCGACTCATAAACTATTTCCCGATTTAAATCACGAAAGTTACTCAATTTCGTTGGTGATCTAAATTAAGAGATTTTGTTGTTTTTGTTTATTTTTATTTTTGGTTTGAAATCTCAAAGGAATAATAAATGATTCGGTCGAGGCCAACTTATAAACTATTTTTCGATTTAAATCACAAAAGTTACTCAATTTCGTCGGTGATCTAAATCAAGAGATTTTGCTGCTTTTGTTTATCTTTATTTTGTATTTTGAAATCTCAAAGGAATAATAAATGATACAGTCGAGGCCGACTCACAAACTATTTCCCAATTTAAATCACGAAGGTTACTCAATTTTACCGGTGATCTAAATCAAGAGATTTGATTGTTTTTGTTTGTGCTTTGATTTGAAAAGGAAAAGGGAGACTCAGGGAAGATAATATGAACATGAACACGGAGGATGTATATATATTAACATATATAGATATATATACATATATATAGACATAAAAGAATAGATAAGTATATATATGCATCATGTTGGCATGGCCGAACAGAACGATGTTATGTATAATAGTATGTCGGAAGGACCGGGCTTTGATGGATTGATTTTTATAAATTTAAATGATGATTAGTCGGCTTGTTAGTCGCAGTCATACATTAGTCAAATAATCATTTGAATGAGTTTGTAAATATCAATGTAATGAAGAATTGGTCTGCAAGGTATCAACGTGTGACTTATACAGTCGGTCGGCATATAGCCAACTCAAGTCTGATGTATCTCCACTTGAAATTGAATAACCAATTCTTCAAAAGATAAATGAAATTATAAATATTAACATAATGAACAATTGTTTATTAAGGCATCAACGTGGGATTTATACAGCTGATCGGTATGTAACCCACTCAGGTCTGATCTATCTCCACTTGAAATTTAGAAGAT
>NMUG010008707.1:0-11530 GCA_002855965.1 Monotropa hypopitys
AGTCGTGTAATTTTAACCCATCGATAATCTAAACCTTTCAATCTTAGACAAGCTTGTTGTGTTTAATGAACTATGATCCGGCCATCTGTTCAGAGATCTAACGGACGTGAATATAAGAGGTATAAGATACTGTGATTTATTATATAGATTATTTTACATTCAAAAATTTTATGCCTACCATCTAAATTATTTTAAATAAAATACGAATCAATTTTTTTATAGAACCATTTTAAAATTATTTATATGTGACTGAAATCTTGTATTAACCTATGTATTATCTAATAATAAGTAAAACTTGCTCGCTGGCATTTCAAACATCTTCAATTGTCCTTTTTAACCTCAAGACATTATTGAACAATAAAACTGAAAGACATATATTGATTTGGTAAAAAATTACTGCATATCCAACAAAAGGTGAGATAACACAATACTATGAGACCGTTGTATTACTACTACTCCAATAAACTTATATATCCTATGAAATTACATAACCATTCAGATCTAGTTTAGTAACTAGTGAATCACCACAACACAAATTCATCCACAATCCTTGGCATAAAAACTCTACCGTACACCAGGTAGACTATATGAGATGTTTCAACCATTTCACACAGTTCAGACACGAAAAATGCAAGTAACAAATCACAGTGTACATCAGAGTGATGATGTACACTATGATGTGTTACAAAATAAGGCAGTCAGAGGATCTATTTTACGCAAACAGAAGCGGCCGATCAGTCTCCACTAGCACAACCCCTACAACCGCAATGCACGCACTCTATAACCTTTTCCTCTCTCAGATGCTTGGGAACTCGACAAACACAAGTTGTTTGGAAGTTGTGATCTCTGGGTTGCATGCACCTTAAACAACATAGACGTTCATAACCAGGCTGCAAACAAAGAACAAACTTATAACCAGATATTACAATTCTCTTTGTTGGGTAAAATACCAGAGTACGTAACGTAAATTTATTTGTCTGGTGCCAAAAATTTATCAATCTAAGTACAGATCAGAGGAATATTAAAAAAAGAGATCAGAGGATCAAAATAAACCATGAAATGCTGCTACAACTACAAAATCCTTTATTTGCATCACATTCTCACACATGATTAACCAAATCAAAATGAGTCTTCTTGAGTCTCAATTAATTGAGGTCAGCTACATAAATCCTTTTTCCAATGGAAAAAATGGACTTACAAGCTCTATACTAAAACAACAAAGTGAGAGTAACTCTTTAGTTTAAAGACAAAAAATTAAATGGTGTTTCAAGAGGTTTTTAAAAAGGGATGTGGAACTGTTGAGTCCTATCGATCTGCCCCACGTCATATTAAACTATATGCATTCACACAAGAAGCAATAGATAATGACATGGGTAGAAGTTCTTTTCAGACTTAAAATCTTTAAAAAAATACTATATTTCCTCGTGAAAATAAGAAAATGAAAAAAAATTAAGAACACGTGAGCAGACTGGATCATAAAAATCCCATATAACCAAATAAACATGCAGGAATTGGTTATTTAATTTCTTTTCAATACTGAGAAATAAATTCATTCAGTTTCATGCATGAATTAGGAATTCCAAGATTTCTGATAGCTGTGCCCCAAGCTTAAAATGCTTTTGATCAGAAACATTTAAACAAACAGGAAAGAGAAAAAAAATTGGGAACATTCGCCAGCAGATGACACCAACCTTCTTCCATTTTGCAATCAGATTAGGGTCAGCATAACCTTGTTCCAAGCAAAACTCGTACAACTCCTTGGAGATTTCCTTCCTCCGGTAGTAAAGATCGAAAATGTAGCAACTTTTTTGATGTGATATTTTAAAAATAGGCCATAATGTTTCACATTTTCTTTTACCATCATGAGGATCATTCTCAGCTATCCAAGACATTAAATAAAAGTAGTAAGATTAGTTTAAAGTTGTTCAGAGATCAAGATAAAGAAACAGCGTTTAAGAGAGTAACAAAACAAAGAGCAGATGAAAACCTTCTCACATCTTAGCCTGTAGTTCACGAAGAGTTGGTTCTACCAGTTCCCATCCCTCTGGGTATTTGACAAGGTTTGTCTTCACCTTTGGCATTATTCCGCCTGCATCAAAGCCACAGATTCTGATGTATGAGCTAATTTCATAAAGTTGTAAACTATTGATCTTTGACATGGGATTAGATTACCTACTGCATTTTACTAGTGATCATATCACTTTCTTAGTCTTCTAAACAAGACAAAGGAAAAATAAAATGTATCCAGAAAAGGTAATACAAAACAAATTACATTAGAAGAAAACACATTTAGCACAATTCACATATGTATCTACTCTCTAAGTCGCATCATCCAAAAGAACCTTACAAAAATGAAATCTAAACAAGTAAGAATTCTAAAAACAAAGAAAATCAGGCTAACAACCAAGTCTGAACTTCGAATGTGGAACAGAAAACAGTTGAAAATTTAACCGGAGTGATGCAAATATCATTCATGGGCCAAAGTAGCTATTTGAGAAAACCTGCCCAGGCAATTAGTTATTGTAGTTTTTAACTGTTTATGTTTCTACAATCAGGCAATTTTGTTTGCGTATTTTCCAGGAGACATGTTTTGGAGGGGGTCAAAGATGTATTACTACTTCCAACCTATTTCCTCGTGTTCCTGTGATGTGGAGAGATGCCCCTTGGGGAATTGAATACATTAGCATGCTCAGAAAATAAAGAAGCTTTCTTCAAATGTTCATGTAGTGTGCACTTTTTTCGACTAGCTACATGGATCTCAGATGAAACTGTCAATTCAATTTTTTTTTTTTTTTGACAAACACATACATATACGTAAAACAGAAAAGAATAACATACACGGATTATCATTCCACTGCAAAATCATCAGTTTCACATATCAAAATTCATATAGATAAACACTACATTCAACTGCCTAAACCCCATTCATTTCTTTATGACCCATACACCACACATTTGTGCCCTAAGTATCCCATGTCCTGTATCTTGCATCAGAACATCCATCAAAGAGACTTGTACCAACACTATGAAGAACCGCTTTACAGCTAAAACATATGGTATCTTGTGCAAGTCAATGAATGATACCAAGGATGCGAATTTAATTGTTCCCTAAGATGACCAGTAACCAGTAAGGAGGTTAACTCTCTCTCTCTCTCTCTCTCTTTCTAACCATTCTACCTATTATTTCCAATTGACACTAGCAAGTATATCAAAACAAGAAGAAATAGGAATATCATGCCGAGAGTCGAAGAATAAACAAATGAGAAGAGAAATAATTGGAGAACGAACGATTCGGGACCGAGATATGCATCCCAAACAAACACTCAATAGAATAAATATTAAAAAGTAATAATGGCCCCTTTGGATTGAGCAATTTGATGAGAAAGAAGTTTCATTTCTCAACAAATCCCGTCATTTTTTGTGAGAAAACGTGAAAAATAAAATAGACGTTGCAATTATACACATGGTTCATCATTTACAACCTCTTTATCGAAACAAGTGGTGAGAATCTCTTCCGTTTCATTTGTTTTCTCGCCAAATGCCTCAATCCAATGGGGATGTTAATAAAACAACAGAAAAAATATGAAACTCAAAACCACTAAGACTAGAACGACTTTAGTAACATAAAATAAAACCAATGTTCTAAAAAGCGCTAGGCGCTAGGCAGGCGCGCGAGGGGGGGCTAGCACCTTGGGGTCTAGGCGGAGCCTATATGGAGGTCTAGGTGGGACCTAAGCGGAGGTCTAGACAGGGCCTGGGCAATTATTTTTTATTGATTTACTAAGAAAATTAATATTTACTTAATGCAATAATGAATAATGCATGAGAATTTTTTATAACATTAAATATATGATATTTAGGACTTAAGTTTTGTTTGGTTTAATTTAGTTATCAAGTATATGATATTTCTTCTTAGTCGCGGCGAACCACTACTGCCTAGCGGCTAGGTGGGGCCTAGGCGGCCCCAGGTGGAGCCTTTTAGAGCAGTGCATAAAACAAGAGATTCTTGAATTATATTGTCTATAATTGAATCAGGTTTCAGGCTCGATCTACATCTTAGTTATTCGATCATCAATGGGCAGACTACATCAAACATACAAGTGATACAACATTTCAATTTCTTTTTTGGCTCAAAAAAGTTGGGAACTTGTGCCTGAATTAAAATTAGAAAAAATGGTCACTTAACTTACTTTCTCCATCTATGAAGTGCTTGGTTTTGTCAAACCATACCTGATGCAGCAGAGGTCATGGAAGAAGCATTTCTTAGACATTTTAGGCCTACAGTGGCAAACCCGTAATTACGCAATGGAGGAATTTAACGTTGGGGTCGTCTATGTTCGTTGCGAAATGAACCAACGGTCAATACACATCGCTACGCCATGGCCTACGTCGATTTTCGGCCTTTTGATGCTGTTTAGGGGTCAAAATGGTCAAATTTTCCGTTTTGGAAAAGATTTGATTTGTTAATTTAATAATGAAGGAAAGCTCAAATAAAGCTGCATTTTTAAAGAGATTTTAGGACTTTCTATATTTTTAAATTCCATTATATTTTTAGTTTTTTCATTTTTGGAATTCCAGTTATTTAAGCATTGTGATTGATCTTGCTTCCTATTCTGGAGTGGATCTTTGGTTATTTCTTTTCCTATATAATAAATGTAAGCCTAAGGGTAAATCAGTTGGATTTGAGTAATAAAATTATTTTGTTTTAGATAATTTCTCTATACGTTTTGTGTTTTTGAATGTCCTCGTAGCTTGTTCATTCATTTCCTATACGCTTCCCTGCATCAACTGATATCAGAGTTTTGCTCGCTTCCTGTTATGGCTCTTGTCAATCGAGGAAGAGGTGTTCGACAAGCTGCTATCAACGATGTGTATCAACGAGATGATGCCGCACGAGAAGTACGAACAGAGGAGAGGATTCAACGACTTGAGTAGAGAATGGAGGCAATGTTTGGAGCATTGTCCGAGAATATTGTTGCCTTGTCCATCGGCAACCCCCCTCGTCGTCAACCGATGAACCTCCATCCTCAGGAGGACGAGTTTGTGAATGACGAGTCTTTCGTTAATCCTTTTTCAAAGGGTGGCCGCACAAGTGCCTTTGCAGGATACTGCCAACCAAGGGATCGATAGGTCATGATCAATCGACAAGACTCTCGTCGTTGGGAGTATGGATTCAAGACTGAACTACCGGAGTTCCATGGAGGTTTAGCACCAGAGGAGTTCTTAGATTGGATTGTTGTTATCGATGAGACCCTGGATTTTAAGAAAGTTTCAAATGACAGAAGGGAGAAGGGTCCCATTACTGGCAACGAGGTTGTAAGGAACGGTTGCATATTGGTGGCAGCAGTTGAAGGTGACCAGGGTTCGGCAAGGAAAACATAAGATAACCTCATTGTCACACCCCGTCCCGACAAGTTATCCTTAAGGAATCTGTCGACACGAGGCATGGCAATCATAGTAAATTAATCCTTCATCTTTGTTTCTTAATTACTTTATTTCACATATAATATGGAAAACCATTTCTTCTAAATGTTCCAAACATCCAACCAAATGAGTAACTTAAACACCCTAGTGAACTATTACATTTATAAAGTTTCAGCAGAGAACCAAAATTATACAACCAGTTACAATAAATCCCAAAGTGTACCACTAACCCAAATGAAATCTAATTCTACAGAATGTTCAACTACCATGTGACTTGCGCCAAGATCTCCTATGCTAGTAGTGGACCGTTCAACTAACCCTGAAAATCGGGAACCCGAATCGAATTCCAAGAGTGTTCGTCAAAAACCATATGAAGTAATTAAATGAAAGCAATAAAGAAACAATCTGCTAAATGTCAAATGGAAACCGCTCAAGTAAAGGTAACAAGGTAATGTGTTATTCTCTTTCGTTTCCACGTCTTTTACGTATTTTAAATTTTATATACTCGGGTGTACCTTTTATTTGACATTGATATATATGACATCGCCTTCAAGGCTCAAATTGACTTAATCACCATTCACAACGCCCATTCGGGCAATCCATCAGCATATAGTTGTCATACCCATCGCCCATTATGGCTACATAGCGGCATAATTGTCTTATTTGCATTTTTTCTTCATCCATGAGATCATTTTAGTTTCCATCGTTCTCAATGTTCATCCTTTTCGTAAATGCTTTAATTTAGTATTAGAATCAAACTCAACATATCACAATGACAAATGAGGATCAATATTAAACAAATAATTTTTTAATTAAAGCATATGAATAACTGGAACAACTCATAGCAAGCTCTTGGGTTGGGTTATTCAATGCTTTGGCACCTCGGACATGCCTTCCTTATCACCTGACGAACAAACATGTTAAGGTCCGAAACAATATTTCAAATGTAAAAGAATCACATAAAGTCAATTATTACATAATGCATTGGTCCTCATATTTCACTTATTTCTATTCATTTCATCTATTTCCCTTTATTTCAATTTTATTTTAATTTTATTTTATTCACATCCTTTTTCTTACTGCCAGAAATTCAACAGTATGTGCACATATCGATGTGTTTTCTCACATATCGATGTGTCTTCTCGGATTCCTCTTTATATATTCCTCTTTCGATCACATTTTGATTGGCCTCCCTTTGCATCACATATCGATGCGCTCATAACCGTCATTTTGATATATGGTGCATATCAATATGTGATCAGTTCGGTCCACATTTCGGTTGATCACACATTCTGATTAGTTACTCAGACTCGCATATCGATTGTCGCCACCGACATCACATTTTGATATATGACTAATCCGTATATCGAAATGTGACGCCTTCGAACAAAAACCCAAAAAATGTTCAAACATTGTTTATTTTCTCCAAATTGCCAATTCGTATAACACAGATCAAACATAACTATGAATTTTACCCTACAAATAATCTACCGACATCTATACATGCAACAACCCTTCTAATTGATTTTTAAAAACTTATCAATCTCATAGATTTCCCATAAAGCCATTCAGACCCATTTCTAGGATTTTATAATCAATCATTCAATTTCTCTCTTAACCCATGGATATACCAGGAATCAAACAAGAGGGTAAATTAAACCCATCAAACCCCTTAATTTAACAAAAACATTCACTCACAAACCCATTTCCAAAGCTTTAGACCAATTTCTCAATTTTCTTTCAAAACCCATGAATTCCCAAAATCAAATACATAGAACAGCCAAAAGGGAATTGAATGTACTCTTACCCGGTTGATGGACTTCCCTAAGCCTTGGGTTGAATTCTTAATCAATTTCCGAATCAAAATCCCACGAATCTCCTTGTTCTTACTCTCTCGGTTCTCTATTCTCTTTCTCTAGGATATATTCTGAGTTTACAATATTGTTTGATTCTTACCGTTTGAGTAAATGATCCTAGTTCGATACAAACAAGAACCCACCGCTTGATTACTACCCAACACATGTATTTGTTCCTATTCCGATTGTTTGATTCATTTTGATATGACATTTTTGCATCACATTTTGATATAGGTGGGCCGCATACCCATTCTTACAGTTGATACACATATCGATATGTGCCCCTGCAGATATAGAATTGTATCCAATTTTCACATTTCGATATAAGGTTAATCTTAAGTCATGGACAAATGAACAGAGAGCGTGCATTTTGGTATGTACACACCCCATACTTTACCACATATCAATATGTGGACATTTCCCAAGCCATAGAGAAGTGAACAATGAGTTCATATTTCGATATAGTTTCCTAAGATTCACACATATCAATATACAAGCCCAATTTAGGCAATTTCCAGCAACTTTAACCCGACCTTCCTAACTCATTTCGAACCTTTTTAACACACACTTTAATCCTTAATTCTAAGGCTTTTTCTTATCCAACAACTCAATCAATTCAACGAGTTTGTTTTAATGTGATAATCCACATTATTAGAACCAAAAGCATGAATAAACTATAATAAATTGAATTATAAGCAAATTTTCTAAGACGAGTATTACACTCGCGAGAGAAGATCAAGAAAAATATGTGTAAGGCCATCCTCCCGCATAACAATTCACGTTTAGTGTACCAGCGCCTACAGAACCTTCGTCAGAATACCCGATCCGTGGATGATTATACCATGGAGTTTTATCAATTGATAGTCTGCAATGATATAACAGAAACAGATCAGCAGTTGGTGACTAGGTACGTTGGAGGATTGCAACAATCCTTCCAACTTATGTTGAATATGTTTGACTTGTATTCAGTCTCGGAGACCTATCAAAGGGCATTGCAATTGGAGAAGCAGTCCATCCATAAGTCGACAATAAATTGGTGCGGTGCAGGGAGGGCGACCACTACAGATGCGGCCAAACCAGTCGTCAACCTACCGCCAACTGTGCCCCAAGTTCAACGTGCAACAGGAGGGTCGGGCATCAAATGTTTTAAGTGTTGTGAGGCAGGCCAACGCACGGTGGAGTGCAGAAAAGGGGATCGTCCTGGGAAGGCTCTACTGCTCGATTACGAAGATCAGGATGACCAGGCTAACCCCGAAACCATGCATGATGTAACCGCAGAATCACAAGCAAAAGTTTAGGAGATAGTTGGTGATGTCGGGCCAATGTTGGTGGTTCAAAGATCCTGTTAAGCCCTTCGGGAGTTCGAGGGCAATGCCTGGTTGCATAGCAACGTATTTTAGTCCACTTGCACCATTGGCGGTAAAGTATGTTGCTCTGTAATCAATTCAGGAAGCTACAAAAACGTGGTGTCTGAAGAGAGTCCAAAAACTAGGCCTGAAAACGGAGCCTAGTACTAATCCTTACAAACTAGTGTGGCTGAAGAGAAGTAAT
This sequence comes from Monotropa hypopitys, assembly GCA_002855965.1. Classification (NCBI taxonomy): domain Eukaryota; kingdom Viridiplantae; phylum Streptophyta; class Magnoliopsida; order Ericales; family Ericaceae; genus Monotropa; species Monotropa hypopitys. The sequence goes on from NMUG010008707.1 coordinate 8,832, forward strand.
GAAATTAAAGTTTCCAAACAGTGTCTAGTCCAATTTTCTGTTGGTACTAAATATAAAGATAAGACATGGTGTGATGTGGTGGCAATGTATGTTTGCCATCACTTACTAGGGAGACCATGGCACTTTGATCGCAAGGTTATACATGATGGTGGCACTAACACATACACGCTTAAGTTTGAAGGTACCAAGATTGTCTTACTCCCTTTTAAAGAAATTATTCCTAATCCTTCACCCTGAGATCATACCAACCTCCTTATCCAAGCACAATTTAAGGAGGAAATTGCTACAACAAGGGTGGTGTTCGTTCTGGTTTCTAAGGACATGCAAGCATCAGTCGATCAAGCCATTTTGTTGGCTATTCAGCCACTCAAGGAATTCACAGACATCTTTCCGGCAGAATTGCCAGATGGGTTACCACCGCTACAAGATATTCAACATCGGATTGACCTCGTACCAAGTTCGAGCCTTCCGAATCGTCTTTATTATCTAATGGCTTTATTCGGGAAAGTCTCAGCCCTTGCGTTGTCCCAGCTTTATTGACTCCCAAAAAAAGTTTGTATGTAGCGTATGTGTGTCGATAGTCAGGCCATCAACAAAATAACAGTTAAATACCGCTTCTTGATTCCCCGACTGGACGATCTATTGGATCATTTGGTAGGTGCACGAGTCTTTTCCAAATTGGATCTAAAGAGTGGCTACCATCAACTGCGAATCAGACCTGGATACGAATGGAAGACAGTTTTCAAAACTCGCAAAGATCTCTATGGAAGACAGTTTTCAAAACTCGCAAAGACCTTTATGTGAATGATAAATCTGTGGTGGTTTATTTTGATGATATATTAATATACATTACTTCACCTGAATTACATGTGCAACATTTGCGGGAAGTTCTCACTCCTCTTCGATGTGAATGCCTTTTCGGGGCAATCAAGAAGTGCATGTTCATAACAGATTCTGTTCTGTTCTTGGGGTATATCGTGTCCCAGAATGGGATCTCGATGGACGAGTCCAAGGTCGAGGCAATTTGGAATTGGCCTCAACCAAAGACTCTCTTTGGCATACGCAGCTTCCATGGATTGGATGCCTTTTACTGTCGCTTTAATCCGCACTTTAGCCCTTATATGGTACCCATTACAAATTGCATGAAAGGAGGAAGATTTTCTTGGACATACAAAGCCACAATCGCTTTTCAGTTAATTAAACAAAAGTTAACCATGGTGCCAGTCCTAATATTGCCAAATTTCTCGATACCCTTCGAGCTACATTTGTAAAGTGTCGAAAGTGGGGATAGGAGCTGTCCTCAGTCAACACTCTCAACGAGTTGCGTTTTTTAGCGAGAAATTGAATGGGCCAAGATAAGGTACAACACTTATGATATGGAGTGTCACATCCCGACCCAAAAAATATGGATTAGAATGGACTAAGATCTCACAAATCCTCATTTCTTAATTTTAATCATCAACTTTAGATAATTTCTCCATTAAAACTCCAAATTGAAAATTATTTTAAAATTGATGCAAACCAATAGTCTGAAACAAACTACATAGTGCCCAATATCTACAACAACATCAGTTCATATTTATTATTTACAAAACTAAACCATAGAGCTAAATTTGACATTGGCCGATAGTGGACGACATCTACTAGCGAGCATCAATCCTGCACAACAAAACTGGAATCCCGAAATGGAATCCCATGAATGAAAATACTAAAATTACTTAAATTAAAGAAACAGTAAATCAACAGTGATATAAGGATATCTCAACATAAATCATTATCTAAACAATAAAGAATAGCACAAATAATGACATGTTTAAGAACAATGCATAAACCTCTTCGTATGACAATGCATATTATGTCAATTTTAGACTTAGCAAAGCCTCAAAGCTTACGACAAAGTCACCAAAGCTTACGACAAAGCCACCAAAGCTTACGACCAAGTCTCAAAGCTTACTACACATTACTCTTCTTATATCCATAGTTATTTGGGACGCGAGGCGCAACGAGGCGCAAAGGGTCTGCTGGGGACTAGGCGTGAGGCGAGGCACGCGCCTTATCGAAGCGAGGCGCAATAAGGCATAAAAAACAAAAAAATAGTATATACCAATATTTTTAATTATAAATACTAAGGCAATAAGTAATATGACAAATTAAACAAAAGCACAAATGTTAAATGTCGAAATTTAAATGAAACAAACAACCACATTCGTACCTCGTCATAAACTAATCATCGTCCTCATCAAAATCAACATTGATTAAATCTACATCTTCTTCTTCTTCACCAACTGACTTATATCCCTCTGCATCCTCCTCTTCTTCTGTATCCTCCTCAGAATGTACATCTTCATCAACCAACTGAACTACATGTGATGTTGAACCTTTTGATGTCGTTGCTCTAGTAGTTTTATTACTCTCTCTTGCTCCTGAAGCTCTAGCAACGGCACCCCATGTTAGTGTATCATCTTCGAACACCGCTGCTGCGCCTCGCGCCTCCGCGCGCCTCAGCCACCTCGCCTCGCCCCAACCCAGATGAGGCCCCAACACTGCGCCTCGCTGTGCCTCGCGCCTAGGCGCACGCCTAGGTGTGCCTTTTATAACTATGCTTATATCCATCTTTCATCGACATGTATCACATGTTATTTCATACAACCATTTTTATCATGCATATTTAACCGTTATGCAATTAAACTCAAACATCT
>NMUG010008708.1:0-11535 GCA_002855965.1 Monotropa hypopitys
GTTAATAAAACTAATGCATAAAAAGAAAAGATGAAAACAAGTTAAACTAAACGGAATGGTCGTGGGAGTTCCTAACACCAACCTAGGCTATGCAAGACTTCTCATTTATCCATGACAACGCGAAGGAGGGATCTCGGCATAGGACCTCCCACGGAATGTTTTTATCGTATCAAGGCACACGTCATGAGCCAAGAGGTGGCATGGAAGCTAGGATTCGGTTCACTTAGTCATTTCATCGAATACCTAGAGTGACATAGCTACAAGCATAGGATGTGCCAATGGAATTGTCGACACCTCATCAAATAGGTTAACAACTCCAAGTTTCGACCTAAATTAAGAACCACAAGCCCCTAACTCCAATTCAACCTAAAGACCACAATTCAATCTAATAAGGGTGGTTTTGGTGTGAATTATCTCATTGGGATATTTCATCGAACACCTAGCGGGACATCGCACCAAGCACGGGTTGTGCCAAAATTTATCGTAGACAACCCATCAAGGTGATTAACACCACTAGGCTTGGACCTTAGGAATAATCTAAAGCACCCTAAACCACATATTTAAGCACTAACATGAGAAATTTAACAAGAACCATAAATCACTGGGTGTTCGTCGCCCCATGACCAAACCAACGAGGCTAGCCCTCCATTATCACTATACTACAACATTCAATCACAAGAACACAAGTTAAACACAACATAAAAATTGAAATTGAAATTTAATTAAACACAACACATAAAATAAAATCCATAGATAGAGAGATAAGAGCATCACCTACAATGTTTGGGAAGAACACAAGCTCAAAAACTCCATTAATGGCCCTCAAATGAGGGAAGAAAGGCAAGAAGAAGAGAGAAGGGAAAAATCCCCTTTGGAACCCTACCTCTACACAAAATAGAAAGGAAAAACGTGTGGATTCAATCCACAAGTGTTGCTTATAAACAAATCCAAGAAAATAACCAAAACCCCCTTAAAATATCCAATTTTTGGCTAAACAGGGAATTTCGACCGGTCGGGGACTTTCTCAACGACCGGTACAATTTGTAAAATCTGGTTGCTGCAGAAAGCCGACCGGTCGGAGGGTTTTTGACATATCGGTCGGATTTTGACAGATTGAAATTTCTTTGCTTCTTGTTGGTCTCTTCGATACCTTTCCAACGGTATATTACAATAGACAATCGGAGTTGTACAACTAAAGTTATGTCCGTTTTACCGACGTCTACCGAACTCTAAATAGCTGTCGGCATCACCATTAGTATGGGGGCTTCCGGACTCATCCGGGGAGTGTTAAACAACTTGTACAAGAGACAAAAACTAACAAAACAAGATTAAACGCATATGTACAAAAACGAAACTAAATAAAAAACAACTAACAACTAAAATTAATTAAAAGGAATAGAATTGGCATACACAAACTACAATATTGTGTGCCAATCATTTGCGGACAAGCATTTTTTGCGCCGTTGCCGGGGACTACGGTGATTGATTGAAGTTTCCGTTAAAAACATCAAAAAGAAAAAAATACGAGTTGTGTGGCACATATGGATATCATGGATGACTTTGCATTTAACACTTTTGATCCATATGAATCACAAAACTTTAGAAGACATATCGAGATTGAGGATGACGCGGGCTTTCACTATAACTTTGACATAGAACCTCCATTGAATTCCATAGCAAATTGCTTGAAATATGGTTCTCCCATTCCACCATGCTTTGTAATACCCCTAAATGCCAACTATTTTATTGTCAAAGAAGGGATGGCCGCTTATTTACCTGATTATGGTGGGGTTGAAAACCAAAGTCCTTTTTCGCATATGGAGAAATTCATGAAAGCTGCGAGGTCTATGTCAGAGGAATATCATTGGGAAGAGGAAGTTTTTATGAGGTTATTTTGTCATTCTTTATATGGTAAGGTACGATATTGGTTAGAATCTTTGCCACCTCATTCGATTTATTCTTGGTTCGATATGGAACAAATGTTTTCAGACAATTTGGCCCGAGTCATGAATCCTACATGCTATTAGAAGAGCTTAACACGTTAGAACAATTAGACGGAGACACTTTCCTTGACCATTGGAGACGGTTTCGTAACATCTTAGATTATTGGCACAATAATAATTGTGAATTGGACGACATCGTTTGTGCTTTTTATTTATCGTTGAACTCAAACACGCGTGAAATGGTTGAAGATGACTTTGATGGTAATTTTTTGTATAACTCTGCAGAATTTGGTTGGAATTATTTTGAGGAGTTATTTTTAAAATTTCAGCGAAATGTAATGTCGGAAACCTTTTCAAAAGATGTTGAGTCTTATCGTGAGTTATCTGATACTTTTCTTGAGTTTTCGAAATTTCTCACAAATGTTCAAAGTTCAAAGTTCGAAACCATCGAGTCTCCAAAAATAGCAAATGAGGATTCAATGACACATTTAAATGAGATGGAAGAAATGAGTTTGGAAAATATTGTTGAGAATAAACCAAGTGAGGAGGAAAATCATGTGCCAAGCATTCCATCAATCGTGCCAAGTTTAGTAGAGAATGATAATCCACCCTCACACATTGATAATATTATTGACGTTGGTCCTCCCATTGAGTCACCTCACACTTATAAAGGTGACATGGCTCTACAACAATGTGATTATTCGGAGCCAATTTACCAAGACCCGAAGGAATGGTACCCGAATTCCGACCTTGTTGAGGTGGCTCCTCCCGAGTTTTATCATTCAGAGCCATCCATTGAAAGCTATGACATTGCTCTTTGGAAGAACAATTTGACCATTCACCACCACAACCTAGCTCTCTCGAGTGTGCTTTGGAACATTGCATTTAAAGTTACAATCACATCTCAAACCTTAACACATCATGTCAAGAGGACTTTGATGTCCCACTATGCGAGTTAGCACAAGCCTTGATGACAAATGGGTCACTTCCAAAGTGGAGGGATGAGAATTTCCTCACTTCTCTGAGAGATCACCCTGTGATTTATCTTTGTGAGGGGCTTGATGATACATTAGAGGCAGGTGATGTTGTTGACAACTTACCCTTGGATCCCATTATAGCTAGTATTCCCCAAGAGCATATAGGGGGGTCATTGACACATCCAAGTGCATTGAGTCTCTCGGGGAGTCCACTTTTGAGGGTGAGATTCTATTGGCGGTTTCCAAAGTGTATATTTTTTCTTGTATACCTATATCACCACCCATTTTAACTTCATTGTCCCTAAAACCACTTTATTTTCTTGGGGTTGATGACTATTTTTGGGTTTACACTCCATCCTTGGTTGCGATAGTTAACTCCTTGAAAGCCAATTGGTTTTGGCATTCTTGCATGGTGGGACTCAAACTTTTGAAGTGTGCCTCCCTATATTCCAAATATTTATTTTTATGACCGGGGCGTACTCAATATCTTCTCAATCGCCCCATATGGGATGGATTGAGTAGTTCACATGTTAGAGAGTGGGATGAGTACGCCCTCTACCACTTATTGTACTATAGTAGTTTAGTTGTTCTCTTGTTAGTTTAGGATTTTCTTTTCTCTTTCTCCTATTTTTATTAGATTTAGTTAGTTTTTATTTTACCTTCTTTATCTTGTGCTAACATTTGCTTCTAGTCTCTTTGTCTTCTAGCTTTTTGTTAGGTCTTACATGGAGCTGGAGCTTGAAGGCATCGTTGGTACAATTTCTTTTTTGTTCTCTTACTTTCCCATTCATATGATTGCATCTCTTTGTTTAATGCATTGAGGACACTGCATGTTTTAAGTTGGGGGATAGGGAACTTCGTTCATTTTATTTTATTCGTTGACGTTTTAGGTCTTATTTTTTAGAGAAATTTTTTATGACGGTCTAATATAGCCACCCAATTTTTTAGCCTTAGAAGTAGCTTATCTGGGATTACCTCGACAAAGTAAGGATGGGTGTGAAAAGCGATTGGCTATATTCCTCATAAATAGATGAATTAACCTGCCGAATACCACTTTACCCCCAAATTCTGGGAGATTCATTCTCTAATCTACTTTTAAGTAAGAAGTCGGGGAGAAAAGTATATCTCGTTTTGTCTGCGTGAAGGACTGGTGGGTTAGTTTAGGTAATAAAATTCTTTTACTTGGATCTTGAGATTTAGCGAGTTCAACTCTTTCGAAATTTTTTGAGGAAATTGTTGAGATTCTTTGAGATATCTATATGGCATCTTAGTTCTTTGAGCTAACAATTGACAAACAAATTATCATGGCACTTAGTTGTAGCACCTTTTGCACTTCACGTATACCTTAGGCTAAGGTCGCTTGCGAGTTACAACTTGATTGTGTTGATGACTAGATTAGTCGAGACTTATGACCAATGTGAGTTTTGAGCCTTATCTTTCTTGGAGTGGTGTCAAACAAATTCTCTTCATCACATAAACATTTACTCGTTGATTGATCTCATTATTTTTGTTTCAAGTATTGGGAATTTTATGCTTAATAGACCTATCTCTTTGGTTTTGGAAACAAATGGTTGATATTACTTTTAGGAAAGGATTATAGGCATTGTTTGAAAATGTTTGAACTGGATCATTTCTTTCTACATTTATCCCTTGCAAGCCCGTTGAACCTTCCACATGAGACCTTTTCTTGTTAGCTCCACCTTCCAAATTGTGTTTTGAGAAAGGTTAAAAACCATGTGTAAAAAATATTATTTGGAGAGATAAGGTGGTAAATGTAATTCATTGTGTTTATTGTTGGCGTACCTCCCCAAAATGCAAATTATATGTATTCATGCAAAATTTCAAAATGAGAAAAATAAATAAATTGGGGGGTCACCTAATCTATTCTGAAGAAGGGGAAGAAACGTGCATTCTTATTTGTTGGGATGTGTTGAAGGTGGAAGAAAAATCAAAAGCAAAAGAATTGGCGGAGTTGAAAAGGAAAGAAAATCAATTTTAAAAAATGGAGAAGTTGAAAAGTGAAATATGAGAAGCAAGATAGGTGGTGAGGGCCCCATCATTTATTTTTTCCTCTACATTTGTCCATAGCCTATTCTTAAACACAAATTTGTCTTATACCTTTAGCCTAATACATTTTCCTTACCTAACGATATAACCGAAATTAAAGTCCTATTTGATCCTTGGGGTAATGGATTGTGATTCGATGGATGGTTAACTTCTCAATGCTTGATTTTCTTTCATGAGATCATTATCCACTTAATAAAGAGCTTTTATTGCATGTCGATATGTGTGGTAGAACTTGATTTCCAATGACATAACTTCCACCCCACACATAAGAGAGTTATATAATGAACCTTGTTTCGAGTGAACTATTGTTGAGTGCATGACATGGTGATGATTGAAGTCGAGACTCGGTCCGGAGAAATTCTTTGGGTTGTTTCTTGTTACCGACTTAAGCCTTATGCACACACGCTAAGTCTTGGTGTCATGGTCTTTTTTTGTAATTAATTAGCATTTAGACATTTGTGTGCCCAATTTATCTCCTTGAAGATCCATTTTCCATGAAAAATATGCTTTGAGTTGTCTCAAAATTTCTCAAGTTTTGTTGTAAAAGAATGCTTAGTTTAAATGTGTTTTGTGGGTGATCACCGCTGAAAACTCTCACGAGACCATACTCGTCCTACCGGGGCCACCTAGGGGTTTAAAGGAACTATCTATTTATTTTCTTTTTCATTCATTCCTTCCTTATTTTGTTTTTAAGTTCTAATAAATAAGTTTACTAGGGACTAGCAAAGTTCAAGTTGGGAGATGTGTTGTGCATTCAATATTGCATATTTCACAGCATAAATCTCTCATTCTTATGTATATTTTATACTCCGCAAGTGATTATTTAATCAAAAATTATGTTTAACTTGTTTTGTGGAGTTTTTGTCCAAATGTGTAAAAATGCATGACTTTTTGCTAGCTTTCGAGGCATCTGCGATGATTGAATTTTGAAAACACAAAAGCATTTCCAAATCTGGAATTACATTGGCAAGAAAGGATGCACAACAATGCAAGATTCAAATCGCAAATCTATGCCTCAATTCAAATCATATGGCATCAACCAATTTTTATCAATCTGCAGCAACAATTGATACAAAAAAATTCATTCCAAGCAACGAATTCCGACATTCGAACTCAGCTCAATGCAAGGAAATCGATTCATCAATGTTGATTCGGAGCAACCCAACAAAATTATCCCAAAATCCACGACAACATTCAACATCAAATTTAATTCCATAGGATTTTGGCTCAGCAAACTCAGAAGCTATGACAATACTTTCAACAAATTTCAACAACAACAAATTCATGTCAACAAACCCAGATGCAAACCCAGCCCAACTACAAGCTAAACATTCAGAAATTCATTCAACAAACCCATCGAGATATCCTGTTCAGCATCCACGACAGCAGCTCACATTGATGTGCAGATCAGCTTGCGCACCATTTCGATATGGGTTGCAACACCATATCGATATACAACAACAACATTATTCGACAGAAAATCAACCATTTCGATATGTTAAAACCCATTTCGATATACAGCATCAATGGACTCCACTCCATTTTGATATGCTATTGACGTGTATATCGAAATCAAAGCACACTGGAAGGATTCAAAAAGCGAGTATTTTGATATGAAGAGTCTAACATATTGATATGCGATTTCTACTGCAAATTTCATTGCGAGAATCATTTCGATATGGATGAACTTGCAATCGATATGCGATTGAATCCTAGTGTGCAAGAAATAAAATCTTACCGAGATATGCGGATATATTTTGTTAATTTACAAGAGTCTCGCGATAGGAAGGTATCACGATTAAGATCTGAAGATGGCATGGACGGCTGAGATGGAGGAGGATTTTCGCAATGTGCGGATACGATTGGGTCTTCGCAATTTGGGATGGAGATGTGATTCTGGGGTTTCAAAAATCAGGGGCAACAAGATTTTGCCAGGGGGTTGAAGATACATATACGGAGAGAGGTTTTGGAACGAGAGGGTCATGTCTTCTCTCCCTCTTTGAAAAAAGAGGAGTTCAATCTAGGTCTTTTCCTCCCCGAATAGGGGGAGTTCTGCGATTTGGTTCAGGATTAAGGGGGCTCCTCCCTCCTTTTCATTCTGGGTGTTACAGTAGATTAATGTTAGGAATTGCAATTTCAAGTTCTGTGCTTTGTTCTCAATTTCGGGTTTTGATTTCATTCGATGAAGGAAGTGTGAGTTCTGCGACTCCTTGGAATCGATTCGGTAATTGGGAATTCGTTTTTTTGTAAATTTCAATTCAATTGTTTTAGTTGATTTATTTATTCAAATGATGTTATTCAATTTTGCTCTTCAATTCATTGCATGTTTTTCCATTAATATGCATAGTTAGATTGTTTGGGATTCGATCCAAGGAGAATCTTCGTATAAATATGATGTAGCGAATCTCTCTTATTGTGTTCAAAATGGTTTTTATGATGAAATTCTCCGAGTTGTGATTCTCTATGTTAGTGAGACACAACTTGTGTTTGACTAATTGTTTTAAAGATGATATTTTCCGAAAATAATCCTCGATGTTAGTGAGGTATTTTTTGAGTTATAGAAATAGATGAACTATGGATTATTTTGTGGTGTGAACCCAAAGATCAGATCTCCCTTTTAATTAAATTGTTTTAAAATTTCATTTCTCATTAGTTGTGGTTAATTTAGTTTTCATTCAATTAAATTCCAATTCATGATTCCCATGTTCCCAATTAGTTGTAATCAATAAAAAGTAAAACTTCGATTAATCCGACTAGTCCCTATGGATTCAACCCGGTACTTTGCCGATTTATTATGCTACTTGCGACAACCTAGTTCCTGCGCTTGGGAATAAATGTTTTTTGCGGACAAGCAATCAACCCACATCTTTTAGTTTATAATTCAATTATATTGTATTTGGTACTAACTTAGATAAGTTGGAACAAGTGAGGAGCTGGGTTATTCAACGACACCTTTGTAGGCATTTGTGGGCTCCGTACTTGGTAAGTGTGTACATACCCTTTCAATACATGTCTATTTCATACATGAATAGATGTTTGTTTTGTGATTTCTGCACTTATGTGTTTCCTTGCCTTCTTTTACATGCAACTTCATGATCCATTTCAATGGATGATTATGTGCTTTACATGTTTAATTTAAGTAAAAGAGCATGTCTTACTTGTGATAGTTTGTGTTGTTGTTTTATGTGAAAGCATGTTGTACTTGTGCTAGTTGCTTCCCATTTGGAACTTACATGAAGGCATGATTACTCGATTGTTTGATTTATCATTCTTAGAATTCATATTGAGTATGCTAGAGTATTGTGGCATGATGACATATAAAACATATTGTAACAACCTAGAAATTTAAATGTAATTTTAAATGAAAACATATTTTTTATAATCAATGCATGATCGATCTATTCTTGGAAAATGAGTTTTCATAATAATCGATGGAGTTTGGGGTTCGATAGATGATAATCTAGCGATTTGGAGTGGTGAGGATCATCGGTATTGAGTTGGTATGATTTTTGGGTCGTTCCGGCAATGTGCCGAGGGCGTTCGAGGCCCATTACGATCTCTATATTTTCTAAAACTTGAAATTCGGTATTCATGAAAGTTGTATATAATTTCATTAGAAATCCAATGCATCTTAAATCGTCTCAATTGGAGTTCATATGAAAAAGTTATACCCGATTTACATCGTAGAATTTTTTCCCTTGTTCAGCGAAATTGGTTATCGATAACCAAGGATTTCGGGTTATCGATAACCCAACTAGTCCAGCCAAAAATCCGAGAGCTCAGTTATCGATAACCAGCATGTTGGGTTATAGATAACCAAGCTGTTTCAAGCTAAAATTCCGAGGGTTTGGTTATCGATAACCAGCATGTCGGGTTATCGATAACCGGCCCTATGCGGAATGAGGAGAACTTTGGTAATTCGAGGGCGCGGGGTGGGGGGGGTATATAGATCAAATATGGCATGTAAACCCCATTTCTTCACCCAAGACACTCTCTCTCTTCCTCGCCCATCCGTATCTCCTTTCCTCTCTCTCTCTAAAACCTCTCCCAACCTCTCTTTCTCTCTTAGATCTTGGCTCATCCCTTGATCTTTGAAGAAAACCTCCTCCATTAACGTTGTCAAGCTCGAGGAGATCTAGGCGGTGGTGGGTTCCGATCGTGGTGGTGTTAAGGGTGTTTTCCGGTGACTTTGGAGCTCTGGTGACTTTTCCGGTGGGTAAATCTCTCTATATTATTAAGTATGTGTGTGTGTGAGTGTACTCTAGGTTTCATTTCCGTAGTCGTTGGGTATGAACCACATGTATTGACCTAGGGTAAGTCTAGGTTGATTACCCTTGGTTTTGTTGAGGATGGGTTGAGTTGAGATGCCTTGTGGGACTAATACACTACCTTGGTGAGGTACGCACACCATGTGTTCGACAAAATTCCCCTTAGAGTCATGAGTCGTGTTTTGGGAACTTTGTGGCATTCGGTTGAAGGATGATGAGTATGGGTATGCAACGGAATGAATTTGGGTTACGAGTGTCATTGTAGGTCCCTTGGAAATGGTTGAGTGCCACATATTCGATGAAATTCCCGTGAGAATCATAGATTGTATTTTGGGAAAATCGCGAGGTTGGAATTATCATAGGAACTATATGTAAAACGGTTGGGTGCGTTGAATCCTTAGAATCATAATAAATCCCTTAACACCTATGGGACACCGTGTGTTTGATGAAATTACTAAGTGGGTATTGAAGTGGGATTGGGGCATCTAAGCCCCCTTCTGTCATGTTTTAGTGAACTTGGGTCTTCCTTAGTCCCGTTATGGTAGAATGTGGTTTTAAACATTTGATTGAGGTTGAATTGTCACGGTGGTTGTCTCCCTTGGATGGGTCAAGGTCGAGTTAGTAATTGAAGAAATTACGTAAGTAGTTCAACACACTCAGCGAACGTCAAATATGGAGGATGTACCCCACGAGGGCTACTCGTATTCAAACTTGAATCGATCACTTGTGAAATGTTTAATGAAATAAAATGTGATCAGATGAAATCATAGAAATGCGGACCAGATGGAATAATATGGTTTGATGGCCTTGGCTAGGCATGGTAACAACAATGAAATAAAATAAAATGAAATCATTTAACGATGTGGTTTGACTAGCTTTGGCTAGACGACGTAACAACGATAAGGGTTTGACTCATATTGTATATGGGAATGGACTTATGACGGGGTTCCCGGGATGGTCACGCCATCCACGACATTGTGCACAATGGGGGTATCCTGGCCCTCCCAGCGATTACTTGGAGAACGACGGACGGGAATGGTTAGTGTGTTTTGGCCGACTACTATACCAACTCTACCCTATCACCGTTACTTGGCACATTGATAACCAAAATTGGGATAACATGGAATGGACTTATGACGGGATTCCATGGGGCACCCATAATATAAAATGTAAGGAATGAAACAAATGGGATAACTTGGAATGGACTTATGACGGGGTTCCAAGGAGTATCCTCTGTATGAAATTAATGAATGAAAGGACAAATCAAGAATGGACTTATGACAGTATTCTTGGATTTATTCCTATTGTGAAGTAAATGAACAGAAAGATAGAAAGGAAAGAAAGAAATACCTCAAATATCTAAAGTTGTATATGAATCTAAAATATATCGATAATGATAGTTAGTGAAGTTCATAGAGTGAGTTGTTGTTGGATATCTTAGCATTGCTTTAGTTTGGGATCCTTGGTAGATCCGTAGAGTTGTCTTACCTTAGTGGTGAGGTTGGTTGGGTTACGTTGGAGTCTACTTCGGTTGGACCTAGGATGCCTTACTCTTTGCACTCACTTGGTTTTAAGGTTTTGGTTGTACACACCTTGTTGGCAGTATGCCTACGTCCACTATTGCCTTGAGTTAGGTTTACATCAAGTGCACTTTGGGTTCTTTACTGTTCTTATACGTTTTACTTGTGGACACATAGGCACGCACCGTATGTGCATGCTTGGTAGTAGTTAGGGGTTTTATCACTGAGCTGTGGTTTGCTCAGACCCTCCTTCTTTTCCTTTTTCTAGTTCTATGTTGCAGGGCAAGGTGGACTTGTTGATTTGGAGTTTGAGTTAGCTGATGGATTTTCTTGGGCTCGGCTACTTCAGTTTTAGTAGCCTCTCTTGCACCTTACCTTTCAGTTTCAGTACTTCCAGTTGTAGTTCCTTTACATTGTACTTGTAGTTCTTTTGTTCGTTGTAACAGTTGTAGTAGGCCAGTACTTGTACTTTACTTCCGCTCTTGTGCCTTGTTTGTACTTCTACTTTATACTGCTCTGTGATGTAATGAGAAATTTAACTGAATGTATCTGGATGGCAAGTAGTGGTATCCCCATGTTTATTATTTAAACTATTTTAAATTGTATTTCAAAAAAATGGTTTGAAAATTCGGGGCATAACAACTTGGTATCAGAGCATTCGGTTCGAATACCTTGGAGCCGTGGGGAGACACTTAGTCTCCATGGGTTCTCTTAGTCATTATATTATTCTTCAGTCGTGTCTGTTTGCTTGATGTGCTCT
>NMUG010008709.1:0-11535 GCA_002855965.1 Monotropa hypopitys
AACCTAGATCTTGTCACTCTACTAGTTAGAGTAGTATTATCGTGTTTTATAAATTATCGTTTGTCTAGTTCTCCAATTCCCGTTTTCCGACGACGCGGGAATCGCGCTAGCACCTTGGGCTCATAATGTAAGGTATATGTGTATATGTTCCCTACCGCTGAGATGATATTACGAGGGGCCCTTGGTTCATATCCCCTATACCTATCGGGAATGCATCGCAAGGTTACAGATCTGTCATAACGCTGGTCAGCGGAATTAAATAACTCTTGGCTATTATAGTTATTGAGATGAGTTGTGGATTCGTGATGAGATGAAATGAATTGATCGAGATGGATTATTGGAAAGAGTTTCTTAAATAAACATAATAAATAAGACTTGGTAATTCAATATGGGAAATGAGATTTTGGTGTGTGTTAAAGTAATGAGTTTTGGGAAAAGGGGTTATTGGAAGGAAAATGTGAAATGTTTTTCAGTGTTGTGACTTATAAAAGAAAAAGGAATTTCTTCACTAAAAGATGAGTTTTAAAGATAAAAAGATCTATGTTGAAAATAGTGGTCCTTAGTTATTTTTACTTATCTTTATTATGTATTTCTATGTGTATTTACCAGCCGTCGTCATTGATGCACGTTTGTGCTCTTTCTTTTAGGTAATGGAGGCTAGTGTCCACAATTCTGTCCAGTCCAGCTGCAGTGGTGTAGTGTGTTGTCAGTTTGTTAGAGTTGTAGTCTTTTATTTATTTTCCTTTGATGTATTTGAAAGGATGTTTAACTCTCGCCTTGAGTCTGCTTTCCAGTTTGTTCAGTTGAGTTGTAGCAGTTGTGCAGTTGTGAGTTGGAGGACACCGAAAGCATGGTGGTGCGGCCAGTGCACCACCACAGAGCCACCAGGAGAGGAGATTGCTCCTCCCCAAAACAGCCACAAGAGGGGCTAAAAGTCTGGAAAGGAGTCGAAAATGGTAACAAGATTGAAAGAAACCATACCTGGAAAGCTCGCAAGAGGAGGTTAGCTCGAAAAAGCAGAGGTTGCAGTTGATCGGAGACTCGCCAGAACATTGCCGGAGAAGAAACTAGAGAGAGAGGCTCTAAGAATTTCAAAACCCTCTCTCCTTCCCCTTGCAACATATTTATAGAAGGGGAAGGGGGAGGGAATTGGCGGGAAAACGGATTGCAAGCGCCGACAGGGCCACGTGGCCAGGGCATTATTTCGGAGATTTGATGAAACCGTCGAAGATGGGCCGACTCGTGCCAGAAGTCACATCCGTTACAATGTCGACCAATGGCACGGTGACACGTGGCCATCTTTTCACATTCACCGATTACTTTCTCAGAATGTAGGCCAACGCATGTGAACGATCAAATCAACTAACACATCAGCCAACCACGAGATGACACGTTGATTCTCATTTAAAGCATTCTGGCAGCTCTATTGGTATTCGAACTGACGCACATAAAACGTCAACTCAGTTGCAGCATAGACCAACAACGCGTCAGCACGTGATGACCTATTTATTAAATCTGTTAGGACTACCTTGGAAAGTGAGCCAATATCTTTCCAGCCAGATGTTCCTGGGCTCCAGCGCCTCATCCTTGAGGACTCGTTGGATAGCAATGCAGAAACAACACAACCACGGGTAACGGCTATGGCTACACATGCACCTGTGATCGGAAACCCTCCAAAATGAAAGAGAGTCACAGTCATAGCCAAGAGATCGGAAACCCCCCAAAATCAAAAACCCAAGGCTTAGAGAAAAACTCCCAAAATCGGCCCTCATAAATCTGAGACCCCCAAAAATCGAAAAACCCAAGCCAACGGAACCACCACCAAAACTCAGCCAGCCAAACCCGCACACGCAAAAAAATCAGAGAAGGGAGCCCCCAAATTGGAAACCCCAAAACACAACCAAGGCTCAGAGAAAGAAGTGAAACAACACAGAACCACAAAACCACAATATACATGTTACGAAACCACAAAACCAACATCACAACCAAAATTGGAAAACCCCCAAAATCAAAAAAATCTCAAATCGGAAAACCCAAAACACAACCAAGGCTCAGAGGAACCCATTACAGCCAAGAAACCAAAATCAAAACCATCACAACCAAAACCACATCACAACCAAAATCGAAAAAAACCCAAACTCGGAAAACCCAAAATCGGAAAACCCAAAATCGGAAAACCCAAAATCGGAAAACCCAAAATACAACCAAGGCTTAGAGGAACCCATCACAGCCAAAAAACCAAAATCGAAACCATCAAAACCAAAACCACAATATACATGTTACGAAACCACAAAACCAACACAGCCAACCAAAAATGGTGCGTCCGGTGTGGGTTGCCGATGGTGGTAACCATGTATATATATATACATGGTTCCCGCATATATATATATAGAGAGAGAGAGGGGGAGGGAGAGAGAAATCACCGTGTAGTGAGAATGGAGGAGGAATGGAATGCGTATTGAAGGAGGGATGCGTAATGGAGCTGTCTTGTGTACTATAGATGTGCGGTGGAATGCGTATGGATGCGAATGAAAGGAGGGATGTGTATGAAAGTAATGGGATGAGTTAATGGAATGCAAATGGTGAAAGTAATGGGATGCGTAATGTGTGCATGAGTAATAGATAGATTAGGGTTTTGATCTCAATCGTTGGGAATTTGATCCAACGGCTGTCTATATCTTTTATATGTGTATGTTTATGTGTGGGGGCCACACTGTTGTCCCTTGTAATATAGATATACACAAAGTGACTGTTCTCAGAAAATTTTACAGCTAAACAGACTCTAATACCTCCAAAATTCGAGGAACTCAATGGACGTTATGCCGTGGCATCATATCCCAAAATTAAAGCAAAAAAGACATCAAACAATTCACTTTATGTGCTCATTGCCGTACTTCTTTCATTCAAAATCTAGAACATTAGTAATACACAAAATCAAAAAATTTAAATTTTAAAAAGAGAGATGGGATTTGGAGACTTTTCAAGTCTAGCTACATTCCTATATATTATTGATAGATACTACAGGTAGACACAGATCCATTCCTGGGGTCCTTTCTGTCAGAACGCCTATGAAGTATGCTACATATAAGGACCCACGATGGATACATCAACTAAAGCTAAATCAAGTCTCCGCTTCGAATCTACTAGAGCATGAGTGACACATACATCTGCGAGAACTCATCCAACTGGGCGCAACTTAAATCCCTAAATCACAAGGAAATAAGAAGTAAACAACCAAACGTGAAAACTCATTCTATTTAGACAGGAAAAATCAAAAGTGTACAAGCCTTCACACAGGTAAGGCAATTACTTCATCATGGAGCTTAGAGATCATGAAAACCAAATGAAAGATCTTCCAATAACTCGCAATTGAAATACCTGCAACTACTCAACAACAAACAAGTGGTGACTGATGACACTGACAACATGTTTGCAACCTCTCTAAAGACAAAGTGAGAATTCTATGAAGATACCTAATGGACTTATATTTAAGCACATTAAGGGCATCTGGCTGAAAAATTACTAACTCGTAGCCCTCTCAAATACAATTCAAAATTTCCTTTGTACTAAGTTAACCGCCAAAAGTACAGCTCGGGACAAGACCTCAAAATGCATTGCAACTAAATTCCAGTCTCATACTGATTTTACTTCTCAAATTCCTATTCCTTAATTTCTCTAGAGTGACTTTCAATCCCAAGGGTTTGTTTTCAATCTTGAATGTATCATGGCACGCCGATAACTTTGCACTTCTTATTAAGATGTCCAACCGAGGGACTAAAAGTACTCTAGCTCAAGTGCAGGTATTTCTGACATATCCTAATTACTTTTGATGAGTAACTATTATATTTATTTCGAAATTACCAGGTAGTATGCTCAAAAGGCACAAATTCTCAACCAAACTGTATGTAACAGGAACTTTTGATCCATAAGGACAACCATTTTGCTCCATAGGAAATATTACAGGAATAAGGAGAATCACATTCGTAGTAGAAAGAAGATCGTATTGACCTTGTTACTCGCCACATCTTCAGCCTGTTGGACCAAAGCTGTACCTTCATCGGTAACATGCTGCATCAGTAAACCCCCAGGAAGTGTCAGTGAGAGAGAATACAGCACTAGATGCTCCTTTTGCTCGGCAAAACAGAAGATGCAAGAAAAAAGAGAAAAAGAGATCTTGGAGAATTAAGAAGACGCACCTGTTTAAAAATATTTGCAACTGGATCCAAGCCTTTAGAAACCTTAGAGAAGAGCCTATACATTCTAGAGAGATCCTCAACCTAAATTTAGGGAACAAAATACAGATGCTGTTCACCATGTAGGACATTACTCCATTTTTTTATACAAAACTTCTCGATCTAAATGGAATAAAGCAATTACTCATGGTACCTTATCCCCTCTAAGCAAAACACGGCATCCAGAATGATCCTTTTCAAGCAGTTGGGTGCTATATACTACCAACAACTCATTTTGCACTTTCTACAAAAAGATATACCAGAAAAATTAAAAAACGTGTGCATAGAGAAGGCAGGACATTGGTGTATGGTGACACAATGAAATTTCAGCTTCGATTCTTTTTGGGACTTTATGTAACTGAATGAATTGGTGACAATTATCTACAAGCAGTAAACTAAACATTACGACTTCGGTATTAAGAAAAATTTCCTTATCTCCCTACATCTCATAATCGAGCTTGCAACATTTAAAGCCCAAGGACAACACAACTGTGCATCAGCTTCAGCTACTCAAACATTAAATTACACATACATAAAACAATTCATGAAGCTTTCTTTAGCAAAACATAAACCTGATTGCTACATAACGTCAAATAATTCTGTCAGCATAATTCCATCCACCTTTACCTGTCAATTGGCTAACTTTCTCTTACTTATAACTCCATCCACATAATTCTGTCCAACTTTTTGTCTAGCATAAGGACATCATTTATTTTCTTGTTCACATACTGTTAAATATAGAAAAAGGAATGAATCCATTAAAAAGTCAATCTCAATTACCGATTTTTGACACAATTATAAATGACACCAGCAATTTGATGATAGACAAAAAAAACTCTGTATCGCGGATAACACAAACTACAATTGAACATTATCGAAGTAATTATATTCTCTACAAAATATCCACGCTTAACAATGAAACCGTCAAATGATCCACACTATGCGAACAATATCCACATTCTATGAATTATAGAGGGTGGAAGATCTACCTCCAATAGTTTTTTTTCACTGTTTGAATGCAAATAATGAGAAACTCTGTCTTTTTCCCTTTTCAAGCATTCCTCGGACTGTCATTTACATGCTGAGTGTCAGATACCATCCAAATTGATCAGAAAATCACACAAAGTTGCCATTATTCCGAAAAGAAAAAACCTTGAACATGTAATCCGGACAAGAATCTTCGACAATCCAGTTTGATGCTTTCCGAGAGTAGTAGGCTGAGGAATCATCAAGCAGGTAATCTTCAAAGTCTTTTTCATAATATTCCATTTGTGACATTCCAATTTCAACATATATATCCAGAATGTTCTTCAATAAAGCTCTATCAATTTGCTCTCCCTCCCTTTCTAGGTCAATCTGTCCATAACTCATAACCACTGGGATTAACCTCAATCGATTACATGGAAAAGACAATAGTGCCATGCTGTGAGAAAGAAACTTACGAGTGTGATAACAGCATCTCGAACTGCACCCTTCAACTCTTGGTAAACCTGAAATTTGAAAGAAAAAAAAAACATGGCCAGCAAGGCACTCTACAAACTTTAAAAAACACTTAACAAAATACTAGTAACAAACCAGGTCACGGAAGCACGTCAATCCAACTTCATAGAGACCAGGAAGTGATTTCCTTGCAATAAAATAGCGATCAAGATAATGGAAGAAGCGGGAAAGCCATCTGACCATAACTTTGTGGTTTGTCCATCTTTTAACAAGCTCCCTAAGCAAAAATTCATCATGCTTCTCTCTTAAAGATGGCAACACCTAATAAAGACATTAATTGCAGCTCAATATTAGAATACTAATAAAAAGAAGATGTTGCATATCAACTGATGAGAAAAAATATTCAGTCATGAACAACAAAATTACATAAAGAATATAAGCAAATATATGCCAAACACCGTGATTTTGTAACAAAGAAATACCATTTGTCATGCAAAGACGATGTTTGCAAAACAGATTCCATGCCAATAACAGAAACAATGTCCATAATAAGTAACAAATTACACCAAGAAATATTCAGAATACTCAAAAGGGTACAAACAATCAACAAATATCCTCACCGTCGAATTTATGTGTTCTTCAAAAGCCTCTTTATATTTATCATAAAGTGGTTGGGAATAATCATTAGGGGGCTTCTGGGTGCACATGTTGTATATAGTGCTGTAATTATCATTAAGGAAAAACACCCAATTAGAAAGGAAAAAATGGATATTTTTTCTTCTCTCCTTCTCTCTGCTCTTATTTTTTTTGCTTCGTACAATTTTTTGATGGACTAATTACAATAAACGGTTGCAAGGTAAAAATAGAAAAGGGATACGTGTAGAGCATCATGTATTCTTCAGAACTGAAATGTGACTCTGGTTTCTCTTCTAGGATTCTTTTCAGTTTTGTGATGCCTCGCTCCATAAAATCCCAGCCATCCTGCAACTCAATAAATTTCGGCTGATTCATTCTTGTGTTTACACCAATCCGTCAAAACTGGAATCTGCAAATAACATAATTGCATCATCACTAACGCATCAGACAATAAGGAAGATAATGAACCGAAACAGAAACCCCAACCCAAATTAATAAATCTTCATTATCACTTTTCTCTTTCCCACCTTTTTTATTCAAGAGAGTGAAGGAAAAAGAACTCTACTTGTGTCACGCTTAGAGTATTATCTTTAACACAACCGGTCCCAAGCCCAGAAAAAGGAGGAGGGTTGTGCGTTAGGCAGCTGACAGCCAGCACATAAATACCCCAATTAGATACCCTATGACATGAATCCATTTATAAATACAACTAATGCTAGGACATTCCCTTTATGCGACGCGTTATGCCAGTCTCGTGGTGCTTCGAAAAATTACAAAGGGCATTGTACCTGGCACGGAGTGTTTCAAAAAAATTGTTAGGGGCATTGCACCTGTCTCGGGGTGTTTCAAAAAAAATTCTAGATGCGTCACATCGGCGCCCGCGTGCTTCTGGACAAGGAAGGGTTCTCGCGTGCTTCTGGACGAGGAAGGGTTCTCGCGTGCTTCTGGATGAGGAAGGGTTCTCGCGTGCTTCTGGACGAGTGCGGGTAAAGAAATTAGTCTAGAAAATAGGCTTAGACTCGCTAGCTGGAATATAGGGTCGCTGACATGTAAAACTATGGAGTTAGTTGATTGCATGATTAGAAAGAGAATTAGTATCACTCGTTTACAAGAAACCAAATGGACTGGAGAGAAAGCTAAAGAAATAGAGAGTAATGGATATAAGCTTTATTACACTAGAAAAATAGGCTTAGAAATGGAGTGAGGGTAGTTATAGCGAAACACCTTACGGATTCTGTTGTCACTGTCACGATCTTGAGAAAGAGAGATGATTGTTTTAGTTAAACTAGTTATTGGAGAGATTATTGTAAATGTTATTAGTGTCTACGCATCCCAAGTCGGTTTGAATGATCATGCAAAAGGATAATTCTGGGATCAAATAGATGAGATGGTGTAAGGGATTCCTTTAGGAGAAAAGATATTTATAGGCAGTGATTTCAATGGACATGTATGCCACATTAAGCACATGTATAAAGCAGTCCATGGTGGTTTTGGTTTTGGTTTTGGCTTCCAAAATGAAGATGAGATGAGTATTTTAAATTTTGCAGTGGCTTTTGACCTTAGAATAATGAGGAATTTCTTCAGGAAGATGGATGAGCATCTTATCACTTATAAGAGCAGGTCTAATAGAAGTCAAATATACTACTTCCTAGTAAAAAACACATATCGTTTACTTTGAAAAGACTGTAAGGTCATACCTGGAGAGTGTTTGATATCACAACATAGACTTATAGTCCTAGATATTTGTTTGAAAGGTGAACAGAAAATGAGAAAAGAGAGCAGAGACCCGCGAATGGTAGAGCCTACGAGAGGAGAGATTGGGTTGTTTAAAGACAAGATGTTAAATAAAGGAAGTTGAAATTTCAAGAGTAGCAGTGAGGAAATGTGAAGCACGATGACGGGCTCCATTAGAAAAATATCACAAGAAGTTCTTGGAGAGTCAAAAGGGAGAGGTTCCACCTCAAAAGAGACTTGGTGGTGGAATGATGCAATCCAGACCATAGTAAAAGCTAAAAAAAGAATGTTTCAAGAAGTGGTGACAATTTTAAGAGCTATAAACAAGCTTGCAAGGAGACCAACAAAGCTTTTGGGGAAGCTAAAATGAGATCGTTTGAGGAATTCTATGCTAGACTAAATAACAATGATGGATAAAAGGATATATATATAAGCTTGCAAAATGGAGAGGGAAGAAAACAAGAGATCTATCATAAGTTAAGTGCATAAAAGATGACGACTTTAAGATATTAGTGAAGGATGAGAACATTAAAGGAAGATAGAAGAAATACTTTAACAAACTGTTGAATGAGAAGCATGAGAAAACCCTAAGCGAAGATCATTTGAGTACTTCTAGTTAGAGTGAGAGTCAAGAGTATATGTTTTATCGCAGGGTACAAAAGTATGAAATGACAAACGCATTGAGAATAATGAGATCAGATAAGGCTTTAGGACCATATGGCTTCCCTATTGAGGTATGGAAGAGCCTTGAAGACAGAGGAGTGATGTTGTTGACAAAACTTTTCAACAAGGCCTAACGAGTGGAGAAAGAGTATCCTAGTACCAATATATAATAATAAATAAAATATTCAAAGTTGCAACAGTATTAAATTGATGAGTCATACATTGAAACCATGGGGAAGAGTTATTGAACATCGAATAATAATGCTAACAACAGTATCAGATAATCAATTTAGGTTTATACGGGATAGGTCAACAACAAGCCCGACCCTTAGCATTGGGGGGCCCATTCAAAATTGAAATGTGGGGCCCCAATATAAAGAGAGGAAATATTATTTTAAAAAATATATTTTTTATTTTTAACTCATACTAACAATATATTATCCTTGTCAAAGTGGTTAGGAGTCTTTATGCCTCTTTATGAACCAAGGTTCAAATCTCACAACTCATTTTCTGTATGCCATATAGAAAAACTTGTAAAGTTAAAAAATTAAACTGAGAAGTTTTGAACCGTGGTCAATTGAAATGACAAAATGCATGTGAACCACTGAGACAACGATTAAGAGTATAATAGAACATTGCGTTAAAAATATATAATATAAACCGTTAGATAAATTGGGCCCTATTTTGGCCCAAAAATTTGGGGGCCCTAGGCGATGGCCTGGTGAGCTTATGCCCAGGGCCGGGCCTGATCAACAATGAAGGCAATATAATTGTTAAAAAGATTACCTGAAAAATACGGAGAGAAAAAGGACATTCACGTGGTTTTTATAAACTTAGAAAAGTCATATGATAAAGTGCCTAGAGACATTATATGACGGGTCTTGGAGAGAATGGGCATAACAAAATAATATATTGATGTGGTTAAAGATATGTATGAAGGTGTTGTCATCACTATTAAATTTCTTGTAGGGGAAACAAGTGAATTTTCAATCACAATAAGATTGCATCGAGGGTCTGTTTTGAGCTCTTATTTTTTTACTTTAATTATGAACGAATTAACTATACTCATTCAGGATAATGTCTCATGGTGTATGTTGTTTGTTGATGATATTGTATTTGTAAATGAAACTGCAAGAGATGCCAATTAGAAACATAGAGAGAAACATTGGAGTCACAAGGTTTTAGGATCAGTATAATGAGTAAGACAGAGTACATGGCATGTAAGTTTAGTGATAGCCAAAGTACTAATGTTGACATAGTGACTCTCCAAAATCAGGAATTACCAAGAAGTGGATGTTTTAAGTATCTTGTCTCGATTGTTAGTAAGGATGGAGAGATTGCGGAAGATGTTACACACCATAGTTGTGAAAGGCGTGCCTAGGCGCGTGCCTAGGCGCGAGGCGCGGGGTTGGCGCCCTGTCTGGGCTGGGGCGAGGCGACTTGCAAGAGGCGCCCTGCTCTCCCGACACTTTCTGCTCTCTCCTCTCTGCGACTTTCTCAGCTCTCCCACTCTTCTCTCTCCCTGCTCTCCGTGCGCCTTATGTACTGCCTGTTTTCCAATTGGAGGAAAATACACGGATGAGGTTGGATGAAAAAATATGGTTTTAAGTCAGTCTGCACTAACGCATATACGTTTAAAGTTACACTTATGCTGTAATATTCATGTCGATAAATTAGTGATGACGTTTCACTAACACTGTGTTTGTTGTTTTTAGCAAAATGTCGACTGATACCAATGTGAATGGTGCTACTGTGCAAGCTACAGGAAAAGAGCCTATGATCGTTGATAATACATATCCTTGTCTAATATTGATGACAAATTTGTGGTTTTGTTTAATTTATCATATTACTTATTGCCTTGATATTTAGAATGAAAAATATTGTTGTATACTATTTTTTTGTGTTTTTATGCCTTAGTGCGCCTCGCGTTCATAAGGCGCGCGCCTCGCCTCGCGCCTAGACCCCAGAAGACCCTTTGCGCCTCGTTGCGCCTCGCGCCCCAAATAACTATGTTACACACATAATTCAAGTTGGATGGATTAAGTGGAGGAGTGCTTCGAGAATGTTATGTGATCGTAGGATACCTGCAAAGTTGGAGAAAAAGTTCTATTGTACGGCCATAAGGTCAGCCATGTTATACGGTACATAATGTTGGCAACTAAGAAACAACATGTGAGTAAGATGAGTGTAGCTGAAATGAGAATGTTGAGATGGATGTGTGGTAAAACTTTGCGAAATAAAATTAAAAACGAAAACATTAATGATATGGTAGGGGTAGCTCCACTGGAAACTAAAATTAGAGAATATATTAAGGCAATTTGGACATGTTTATCGTAGGTCCATTGATGTGATAGTTAGTAAGAGTAATAGAGTTATGAGAAATAGTAGCACTAAGGGGAGATATAAACCTAAATTGATTTTAGAAGCGATGGTTCGTAAGGATTTAAGTTTATTAGGGAGAACGGAACACAATGCACTCGACAGAGCACATTAAAAAAAGGGATTCATGTAGCCGACCCCATTTGATTGGGACTCAAGACTCAATTTCGTTGGGTTGGGTTGGAGTGAAGGAAAAAGGGCGCATGAATACATGCCCAAAATACATATGCTTGTGGTTGCAAAGGTGCTTTATTTTCTGACAGTTAATTTCCAACCATAAATGGGTATTTAGGGTAAATAAACTTGGGGTATTATTGTTATTGTATGGAAAATGTCAGCTTGTCTACAAGCCATAAGCTTTAATTTGCATTCTAATAAATTGACAAAACCAACAAAACTATCAGGTTTAAGGGCTAGGTGTGAAGGCATAATTGTACACTCTACATCATGC
>NMUG010008710.1:0-11534 GCA_002855965.1 Monotropa hypopitys
TCAATACTGGCATTGTCAACTGGGGGTGATAAGCTTCCCACCAATACAAACCCTCACCCTTTAGGTTGAAAGAGGCTAAGTTAACCTTCTGATTCTCTGACACCCCCAAGGTAGAAAAAGCACGTTCTATCTCGTGCAGCCATTTCTCAGCATCCGAAAGAGACGCCGTTCCATGAAATTCGGCTGTGCATAGTCGCCTAAAACGATCCATAACATTCGTGGAAGCTGATCCTGCTTGTTGCAGGGTCTGCCACTGCATATAAGCAGCCTGATTCTCTAAAAATTAGGCCATTGCGGCCTTGACTCTCTCCGCGTTCGTCATGATAGGAGGATTCACCGGTGCCTGAGGCTGATTAACCTCTCCCTCAGCTGGACCAGTAAAAGCATCCTCCTCCATATTTTCCATCTCAAAACTGACTCATCAATTATTACACACACGGTAAGCACACATTTTATCTTATCTCATCAATCAGGCAAAATCATCAAATAAAGAATTGCACAACCAAAATCTGACACCTAAGGTTCATTGCCATTGTCCACCTATACACCATTCTAGACACAGTATTCCAGTACAATTGTGCTTTTCCAACTGGCTTTCCAAGATTTCTTAGTTGGAAACGCGTTGATCAGGCGCCCTTTCAATTAAGATTTCAAGGCAGTCAATTGAGTGTCCAAGTAACACACACAACAACATCCAGGAGAATAACACCACTGACTCATCCTATCGCTCAACCCAAAGACTCAACATCTTATGTCACACTGGTTCTATTAAACCATTGATCCACAACTGCTTAGACCCATCTGCTGCTTTGATCTATTCTGGCGTCTTCACTGGGGTTTATTCTTTTTTTTGTGAGCTTTTTCTTTTCCATTTTTGCCGCAACTCCCTTTTATAAGTTGGTAGTTACGCCGGATGCTCTTTTTCTTTATTTTTCCGTTTTTGCCATGGTCCCCTCTCGGGTTTTAACCATGCTGGAACTATCCATTTTTGCTGCAGCCCTCTTTCGGGTTTTGACTACACCGGATTTTTGATTCCCATTTTTTGCTATGGCCCCCTTTCGGGTTTTGACCATACTGGGTTTTCCACTTTTGCTATAGCCCCTTTTCAGGTTTTGACCATACTGGATTTTTCTATTTTTGCTGTAGCCCGTTTTCAGGTTTTGACTACACAGGAATTGTTTTAGCAGGATACATTCTCTTAAACAGTATTCGAGCATCTTTTTGAGCAAAGTTTTACGAAAGCACTTCTATTTTTAAGAGGAACGGAGAAATTTTTTTTGAAGATGGAAGAGAAAGATAGAATTTTTGAATTTCCCCCCTTTTTATTTTGGGGAAAGGGCGAAAGCGGCTTCGTTCAGGATCATCATATTTTGACGATAGCTCTCTTTTTTTTACTTTTCTGAGAAGGAGAAAGATAGCGTGAGAGAAGAAAAGAAAGTTCTCAGGATCATCATATTTTGATGATAGCTTTTTTTTTAATCCGCTTTTCTGAGGAAGAGAGGGACATCTTTTTGTGAGAGGAGAGAGGAAAGTGCTCTTTCTTTTCTTTACTCAAAATTACACAGGGATACTGATAAGAAGAAAATATCTTTACTAAAATTAAAACTGAATCATTGAGAGATACATGAGAGCTGCTACTCATTAAACATGGTAGAGCTTAAGTACATCTGAGTTGAGTGGTTGCGGAAATTCTTGTCCATCCATCTCTGATAAGATGATTGCTCTACCAGACAGTACTTTTGCAACGATGAATGGCCCCTGATAGTTGGGAGCGAATTTTCCCTTAGCCTCTTCTTGTACCGGTAGGATTCTTTTTAGAACCAGGTCGCCCTGCTGAAAAATTCTCGGTCGCACATGTTTGTTAAAACTTTTGGAGATTCGTCTCTGATAGCACTGGGAATGATAAATCGTTGCAAGTCTTTTTTCGTCCATGAGCACCAATTGATCATGTCGAGCTTTAATCCATTCAGCATTGTCTGTGGCTGCCTCCATCATTATCCTGAGCGATGGAATTTGTACTTCGGGCGAGAGAACGGCCTCATAGCCATATACCAAGGAAAATGGACTCACCCCCACAGAGGTTCGAGCCATAGTTCGATAAGCCATCAGTGCGTAGGGTAGATTTTCATGCCAATCTCGATGCGTATCCATCATTTTTCGAATGATCCTCTTGATATTTTTGTTCGCGGCTTCAACTGCCCCATTCATTTGTGGACGATAGACGGTTGAATTCTGATGGTTGATTTTGAATTGGTCGCAAAGCTTTTTCATGAGCGTGCTATTGAGGTTCTTTGCATTGTCAGTTACAAGCGTGTCAGGCAGTCCATAACGGCATATGAGATTGTTTCTGATGAAGCGCGTTATGACTCTTTCGGTTACGTGGACAAAGCTGGCTGTCTCGACCCATTTGGTGAAATAGTCGATGGCGATCAAGATGAATTGATGTCCATTCGAGGCTTTGGGATGTATGGATCCGATAACGTCTATGCCCCAGGCTGAGAATGGCCAGGGAGAAACCATGACTTGTAGCTCTTTGGGTGGCGCGCGTAGGATGTCCCCGTGAATTTGACATTTATGGCACTTCTTGACGTATTTAATACAATCGGCCTCCATTGTCATCCAATAGTATCCGGTACGCAAGATTTTCTGGGCTAGCGTATGGCCGCTCATTTGTGGACCGCAAGTTCCTTCATGTATTTCTGTTATCAGGTCGTTGGCCATACAAACATCTACATAGCGTAGAAGACCGTGCATAGATCGCTTGAATAGCAATTCGCCACACAAGAAGAATTGGGCTGTTAATCTTCGGAGAGTCTTTTGGTCATTGGCTGCAGCGCCTTCGGGAAGTGCCCCGGTTTGCATGAAGACTTTGATGTCATGGTACCATGGTTGGCCATCCCTTTATTCGGTAATTAAGGTACAATAGGCATGAGAATCTTTAAGTTGGATCTGTATAGTTGGAATTTTCTCCTCGTCTGAAAAATGTATGGCAGCTGCGAGAGTTGCTAAAGCGTCTGCAAATGAGTTTTCAGCTCTTGGAACGTGGATGAACTCAATTTGTTTGAATTTGGTCCGAAGCTCTTTGACTTTCTGATGATAAGGAATCAGCTTTGGGTCCCTAGTCCGAAAAGTTTCGTTGCTTTGTTGAATGATTAGGTCTGAGTCACCATAAACCTGCAGGTAGAAGATTTCATAATTCAAAGCCATTTGTAAGCCCATGATGCATGCCTCATACTCTGCCATGTTGTTGGTGATTACAGATTCTTCTTCGAATAAGAGCTTTGTGCTGACGCGACTTTTTCGTGTCGTTTAATATGCAATATAAACGGAAAAGTGAACTAGATAAAAGATATTTATAAAGAACACGAAAATACTACTCTAACTAGTAGAGTGGCAAGATCGAGGTCGAACCACAGAGAGTTGACGGAGTTTAGAGAATTTTGCAAAGAAATGAGATTTGGTTTTGCCAAGTGTTAGCGGAAGGACGCAACCCTTGAATTGGTTTTGGTTTTGGACTTAAGAAAGTAAGACTTAAACTAAAAGGATGGAAATTCAATTAACTAAGAGGAATGGCTATGGGAATTCCTAACACCCAAACTAGGATAGATTCAACTTCATAATGGTCGAGAGAAACTACAGGAGTAAGGAGTTTGTTCTCGTAGTCACGATGTCGAACATCAAAGGTGACATAGCTAAAGGCATGGCATGTACCAAGGTAATCGGCCACACTCCATCAAAAAGGTTAACAACCCCCGATAAAGACCTAAATTAGAGAACACAAACTTCCAACTCCAATACAAACTCAAGACACCAAAGATGGGTGAATTCTAGGGGAAATTGTTCATTGTGGCATTTCATCGAGCACCTAGTGAGACATAGCATCAAGCATTGTCCGTGCCACGTTAATGGCCATGACCAATCAAAGTGATAACATCACTAAATCAAGACCTAAGGAGTGAACGTAATACCCCTAAAATCCACCATAAATAGTATATTAAGGGGAAGCCAAAACCAAGCTAGAACGAGGGGTGTTAATCACCCCATAGCCAAACCGTGGAGGTTACTCCTCCATACAAACTACACCAAGCAAGGAAATAAAATTGCAACAATCATCAAACAAACAACACATGAGGTAAAATACATAAAGAGAGAGAGCAAGAGCTAAGCTATAATATTAATGAAAGAAAACTTACCAAATCATCCATGGAGATTGAAAGAAATTAGAGAAAAGATGGAGGGAGGTAGAGAGAGAAGCTCTCTACCCCAAGAACCCTAATACAATCAAAATATAAAGCAAAAACCGTCCCTAACTATTTTACAAGGTTATATTTATATCCCATACATTTTTAGACAAAAATAACCCTCAAAACTGTGCTAAAAATCGCCCCAGAATAA
Source organism: Monotropa hypopitys (assembly GCA_002855965.1). Lineage (NCBI taxonomy): Eukaryota > Viridiplantae > Streptophyta > Magnoliopsida > Ericales > Ericaceae > Monotropa > Monotropa hypopitys. The sequence goes on from NMUG010008710.1 coordinate 4,396, forward strand.
GTTTGCATCAATGCAAGAATGGGCTGCACCGGTGCAAAGAAGTTAAAATCTGTGCAGTGGGCTCCCAGCTGTGTGTGCACCGGTGCAAGAGATTTGTGCACCGGTGCAGAAGTGAACAGAACAAGTTTTTAAGGTTGCCTCTTTTGAATCCGTCTTTTCGCTAGCTTTCCAACGACATATTATAGAGCCAAATCGGAGCTACGCATCAAGAGTTATGCTCTTTTTACCGTCGCAGGGTCAGCTTTGGATCTCAACTCTTGAAGCATTGGTCCTCCAACTTGGTATTTCCCGACATCATTATCACTTCATTTCATGTGTTGGCATCTCCTACCCGCACGGAAACTATCTCGCATCGTTGGATCTTCGATTGGAGCCAAATAGAAGAGCTTATTTATGCGCATTAAGACCTGAAAAACATATAAGAGCTACAAAACAAAATCAAATGCAAAGTGAACTAAATAGAGGAAAATAATGACTTAAACCAATAAATTAGGAGATAGATAGACACACGAAATTACAAAATAGTGTGTCTATCACTTTGCTGCAGCGGGCAAGTGAGTTCCCTGCTCGGAGATTAGGACTGCCCCTATTCCAGCGCCCTTTTGATTGTATACGCCGTCGAAGAAAAGCTTCCATTCGGCAATTTGGACTTCTTCCTCTGAGCAAAAGATTGCTTCATCTGGGAAAAGAGGTTCCATTGGTTTTTCATCCTCGAGGGGATTTTCGGCTAAGTATTCTGATATGACTCTTCCCTTTTCTGACTTTTGGGTGGCAAAGACGATGTCGAATTCAGATAAGATCATATGTCATCTCGCAATTCGGCTTGACAGCGTGGGTTTCTCGAAGAGGTATTTTAATAGGTCCATTCGAGATAACAGATAGGTAGTGTGATGGATCATATAATGACGGAGCTGATGGGCTGCCCAGGCTAACGCGCAACAGGTTTTCTCCAGCGCCGAGTAGTTATTCTCGTATGCGAAAAACTTCTTACTTAGATAGTAAATGGATTGCTCTTTTTGTCCGTCCTCCGAGTACTGTCCCAACATGCATCCCATAGAGTGGTCGAGCACGGTTAGGTACATAAACAAGGGTTTATTGGGCTGTGGTGAAACGAGAATGGGTGGTTGAAGCAGGTATTGCTGGATCTTCTCAAAAGTAATTTGGCATTCGGCAGTCCAATCTTGAGGCTCATTTTTCCTTAATAGTCGATATATAGGGTCACAAACTTGGGTCATTTGTGCTATAATACGACTGATGAAATTAAGCTTTCCTAAGAAGGAACGGACTTCTGTTATACCAGATGGCACTGGCATCTTGAGAATGACTTGGATTTTGGCCGGGTCTATCTCGATACCCTTCTGACTGACCATAAATCCCAACAACTTCCCTGATGTTACTCCGAATGCGCATTTCGCCGGATTTAACTTCAACTGATACTTGCGCAGGAGTTCAAATACTCGTCGAAGGTTCAATAGATGCTCCTCTCTTTCCCGAGACTTGACGATCATGTCATCTATATAAACCTCCAACTCTTTATGAATCATGTCGTGAAACAACATGACCATTGCTTTCTGGTAAGTTGCGCCTGCATTTTTCAAACCAAATGGCATGACTCGATAGCAGAAGACTCCCCAAGGGGTGAGGAATGCAGTTTTGTCTTGGTCTTCCGGGGCTATCCGAATTTGGTTGTATCCCGAAAAGCCGTCCATGAAAGAAAACATCTCGTGACCTGCTGTATTGTCCACGAGAATGTCAATATGAGTCAAAGGGAATTTGTCTTTCGGACTAGCCTTGTTCAGATCTCGATAGTCAATGCACATTCGGACCTTCCCGTCTTTCTTTGGCACGGGGACTATGTTGGCAAGCCATTGCGGATATTCTACCACTCGCAAGAAACCAACATTGAACTGTTTTATCACTTCTTCTTTGATTTTCAGACTCCATTCAGGTCGGAGTCTTCTCAACTTTTGCTTGATAGGTTTCATGGATAGGTCTATGGGGAGGCGATGTTCCACAATTGAGGTATTGAGCCCCGGCATATCTTCATATGACGAGGAGAAGATGTCCTGATACGCTTGAAGCAGTTCTATAAGTTCGGCCTTTTGGTATGCATCCAGATGGATTCTGATTTTGACTTCCTTCGGCATCTCTACAGTCCCCAAATTAATGGTTTCTGTTTCCTCGACGTTTGGAGTTTGCCTGTTTTCAAAATTTTCCACCATTTCTCGGATCTCATCTGGGACTTCATGGATACTATTTTCATCAACCTCTATCCCCATCAGATCAAAATCTATTTAAGTGTCGAAGTCATGCTCTCTCAGTGCTAAGATTGTTTGATCATTTAAGTTAAAAGGACGAATTTTAGGATTCCTGAAAAACAGTGAGGATTTTTTTTTGTCAGTATTTTGGCCTTGATTATTTTGACAGAGATAAATAAATAAGTAAAATGCACACAACGTTTTATTTGTGAACATTGTGAGATAACGTGAAACGCACATCATACAGAAAGAAAGCACACAAACTTATTTAACAGGAATAAAACACAAAAGACATGGACTGATCCTGCCGTGGTTTACCAAAACACACGGGCTTTCTTTACTGGGAAGGATGTCCAGTTGTGCAGTTTCTCGCCTGGGTAGGCTGGGCGGATAGTGTTTGATAAGTCAAAGTTTGAAGATGGTGGGTCAATGACAGCGATTTGTAATTTGCCAAAAATCTGTGATAAACCTTGGTCGTCATCGTCAGACGAGGGGTATTCAGAAATTTGGAGATTCTTTATTGCAGGCTGTGGTTCCTTCTCTTCTTCGGAGTCAGAACAAATAAATCCCATTGATATGAAGCTTTCGTTGATATGTGGTACGGGCCTGCTCGAACCTCCTCCTATTCCTCGGATTGATGCTTTTGGCTCCTGGAGAGACGGCCTGTACCCTAATCCGGAGGTACGACATTGTGGAGGCAAGATCTGAGGTTCTGCTTCACCTTGCAAATTGATTCCCAGACCTTTTCCACATTGGAAGCCATGGCGATGAAAGTACTTGACTACCATTTCAGTAGCTTTGGGAATTCTCGGGGGACACTGCATCCCGTAAAGCGCTGACGCGCATTCGAAAGATTGGAAACTAGATGGTTCATTCATTTCGATCATTGGAATGGCCGGCGCTTTGTATATGGCGAAATCTGGTTCTGCAAAGACAGTGATAAGCTGGCCGTCAGCTATAAATTTGATCTTTTGGTGGAGACTGGACGGGATGCCTTCGGTCATATGGATCCATGGCCGTTCTAGCAAGAAATTGTAAGCTGATGGAATATCCAGGACTTGAAATCGAATAGGAAAAATGATGGGACCAATTTCCACAGGGAGTTCGATTTCCCCTAATGTTTCCCTGCGTGATCCGTCAAAAGCTCTTACTGTCATTGTGCTATTTCGAAGATTCTCGAAATGTATTCCCAATCTGTGCAGAATCGCATGAGGACAGACATTCAATGCTGAACCGTTGTCGATGAGCACTCGTGCTACAATCATTCCTTTTGTCTTGACGGCGATGTGGAGGGCTTTGGTGTGCCCCGCTCCTTCACTTGGGATTTCATCGTTGGAGAATGAGATGGTTCTTGATCCTATTACTGAGCCTACCATTTCCTGTAGGAAGTTTGGGGTTATGTCTCCAGGGACTTGCGCTTTCTTTAATACTGATAACAAAGCTTGCCTATGAGGTTCGGATGTCAACAATAAGGTCAGTATGTTGATATTGGCGGGGGTTTTCCTCAGCTGTTGCATAATGTCAAACTCGCTTTTTTTAGCGTCCTGATAAACTCCTGCATTTCGTCCTCTGTTATTTTTTTGTAGTTTTTCTTGCCCTTGTCAGCCTCAGCAGGGGCGTAAACTCTTCCTGATCTGGTAACTCATCCGATGTGGTTGACCTGCCTCCTCTGAGATTCTTCCTTTGGATTTATTTTTGAATAATCCAAAGGGACTTGATGGGAATTATAAATGGGTATCCTTGATGGTTGTGGCAGTGTAATTCTAGGTCGGGTAGGTAGTGAAATAGGTGCATGGGTAGTCTTGGGTTCTGAGAATTGCTACCTCGGGGCCTCCAGACTCCTCAAGACGGCCTATGGTGCGATGCCATCGTCTGCGCTAAATAGATAACTTTGGGGAGAGTCTAAGTATGCAGTGCTGCTACCTGTATGACAATCACTAAGCTTAGATTAGTAAACCGGAAAAATCTCTGAGGATACTGGAGACAGATGGACTTCTTTTGAATTTATAACTCGGGATATGCCTCGGACATGGAGTCTGGAGCATTATCTCGGATTGTAAATTTTGGAGAAATTGAAATGATGAGTCCATAGTCTAATCTCGACCAGTATTCACAGAGACACTGAAAGTGTGAGCGGAAGCTAAACTTACCTAGAGGGGGGGGGGGTGAATAGGTGAGTTATTAAAAATTTTACCCTCTTTTTAATGTTAAACTTCAATTGATTAATTAATTGATTAAATTAAAGTGATAGCACAGTAATCAAAAGAAGGAGGTAGAGAGTAAATGGAAAGAGACACAAAGATGTAAGTGAAAAAAGATATAGGGAAGAGAACCCTATACCAAAAAACCAGTGGTCCTATACTACTATTTTATTTGCACTAATCAAATAAGGCTTACAAGTACAGACGCTAGACGAGTACACCGATACCTTAGCTCTGCTACTTCATAAGTGACGTTCTCCCTGAACTCCCTATACTAACTAGTGCAATTCGCGAGCTCCTCGCTCGTTCCCCGAAGGACTCTTCGACCCAAGAACCTTCTTGGATTAAAACTGCAAATAGGACCGTGCAGTGCAAGGGGTAGTGAAGTGACACGCAAACAAATATGCCTAAACGGGTCAACTCAAGAACAAGTCTTGAGTCGAGGCAACTAAAACAATCGGTGAAGATTGTCGCACACAAGTGTGTGGATGATGATGCGCCAAATCAACCACAAACTATAAAAACCAAAAAAAATTATTTAAAAACCTTTTTTTAAAACCAATCTTGAATTTACCAAAAACAAATATGAATTAATAATTCAAAAAGAAATTTTTCTAGAATATGTAAATTCAAGATTTTTTTACCAAGATATTTGATTTTCTTTTAAAACACAAAACCTTTGTAGAAAATCAAACAAACAAAATTAGGGCTCAAGATAAACAATCAAGGCTTTGAATCTAAATTAACATGATCTATTTTTATGGCAAAAGGGGCATACAAGATTATTGTTAAACATGTCAAGCATTTAGAGATAGATGCAATAATCTAGAAACTAGAATCAAAGAGATGTATAAAGCATAACTTGATTCAAAAAGGGAGTAGAATACTCACAAATCTCTAATGCAATTAGGGTCCGCCCAAAACACCATCAAGGAGGATTAGAAAAATCAGATTCTGCCCAAAAATGCTTCAAAATGCCAAAAACCCTAAACTGAAATTAGTGAGGCGACTATTTATACTAAGCCCCTAATTAACGTTAAAATCGGACAAAATTAACCTTCTACAACACGGGCGGCGACGGCGCCGCGGCGCTTTCAGCACGCGTGCTGGCGCGTCGCCGCGCCTCAGCGCTGGGAGCGCCCCGATCGACAGAAATGGTAAAAACTGAAGAACGCGCGCCCGAAGTGCCAAGGCGCTCTTCCGATAGCCTAAAACTCTATAGAAGCGCGCCCGAAGAGCCACCGGACCTAAAAAGCGCCCCGATAGCGCCACGGCGCTGTGAACGCCGCAGCTACTGAATGGCTTGACCAAAAATGCGTCCAAGGCCGTCCAGATCGCGCGCAAACAAAACACGAACCAACAAAAATAAAGACGTGACCAAAAATCATAATGTGACCAAAAATAAATAAATGTGCAAGACTAAAAATAAATGTGCACAAATAAAATCACACACGTATAGGGGTCGTGTTGCGCCTACGTGATATACCTGCGTGAGAGGGTGCGGCTTTCATGTAAAATGATGTGCTTGATCCGGGAGCTTTCTTTGAGACTTTAGCTGCTTGATCTTCAGATTAATCTTCGGTCTTCAAGTCTTCAACACTTATTGACCAAAGATAAAAACAAGACGTACATAGCCCGATAGGTCAAGCGACCCCGGTAACCAAAACAACAAAAAAAAAAAACTTACAATCTCCCCCTTTGTTTTTTGTTACCGGCGACATTTTTTATCAGCTACAGACTTTTTACAAATAAGTTGAAGACTACACAAAAATCTTGAACTTTATGAAGATAAGCCAGAAGTCTTGAACCTGTAAAAACAATATCTCCCAGAACCTGCAAACAACACTAGCAAGCAAGCAGAGCACAAATATATATAGAAAAAAGAAACACAGCAGGCATAGTACTGAGGCAAGCTAAAAAGAACAGTGCAGCAACTATAAATTATGTCATGCAAGAGTAAAGCAGCACAAAAGAGTAAAGAGCATCTACGCACAGTAAAGTAAGCACAGTACTAGCACAATCAAAGCACCCAAGGATGGTGCGCCTCAAAACCAAAACAAATAGTACTCAGTCCGAAAGTAACGTGCATAGTCCATAGTCCAAAAAAAAAACAAAGTACCAAAGTGCCGATATTTCTCCCCCAATGGATCCGGGAAAGAAAAAAACAAAGTGCCCTGTGAGTGATCAATCAAAATCAGAATCTGTGTCCACTGGAGAAGGATACTCCAAGCCCAACCTGTCCTCAAGTCGCTGCATCCGGCGACTAATCCTATCAACCCGAACCCTGTTGTATGCAAATTGTTCATCATAACCATCCAGACGAGAGTTCAGGGAAGCAAATTGCATCTGCAAAAAATCCATCATAGCATCGGCAGGAGCAGGAATCTGAGCAGCAGCAGGAGCACCAGCTGCAGGAGGATGAGCAAGAATATGCCCAGGGGCAGGTGGAGCCTCACGCCAGGATGGACTTTAGCCAGGTGGTGGATAGATAGCAGGAAAATCAGGAATCAACTCAGGATACGGGGGAGGATAAACAGACACCTCAAAGCCAGCACCAGCAACCTCTCCAATTCGGGCCAATGAAGCGCCCTCAGACATACGCGAGATATCACGACGAGAAAAAGAATGGAGTTCTTCAGGAATGGTAGGAATGGAATGGGCACGAAGAAACCGAGTCAGG
>NMUG010008711.1:0-11534 GCA_002855965.1 Monotropa hypopitys
TTTCGACATTGAACGTTTGTGCTTTTGTTTAATTTGTCATTTTACTTATTGCCTTCGTATTTATAATTAAAAATAGCGAGGTATACTATTTTTTTATTTTTTCGCCTTGTTGCGCCTCGCTTCGATAAGGCGCGCGCCTCGCCCCGCACCTCGCGCCTAGACCCCAGCGGGCCCTTTGCGCCTCGTTGCGCCTCGCGCCCCAAATAACTATGAGTGTACCCACACGACGACCCACTCGTGGTACACATGGCCATTGCTAACTTCAAAACAAGAAGAATACTCATAGACAGTAGAAGCTCAGCAGACATTCTGTTCCTCCATGCATTCGACCAATTGAAGTTGGGAAGAGAGAGGCTGAGGCCTATGGCATCTCCCCTGGTGGGGTTCACCGGGGAAACAGTTTACCCAAAAGGACAGATAGCCCTTCCAGTAACCATGGGAGAGGAAGGAAGTCAGGTAACAATCATGGTGGATTTCTTGGTGGTGGATTCACCATCCGCATATAACGCTATCGTCGGAAGAGTACTTTTGAACAAGATCAAGACAGTGATTTTTACACACCATCTCAAGGTGAAGTTCCCTACACCTGAGGGAGTTGGAGAAATGAAGGGGGACCAGAAAACAGCTCGGGAGTGTTACAATTATTCTGTCAGACACCACAATGAGGCGTTGGTGGTGGAAGAGCTGGATGTCAGAGATGAACAAAAATTGCTGAGAGGAGAACCTGTGGAGCAGCTCATTTCATTGCAGGTCTGGCCTGATGAGCCAGACAAGAAGATTCAAGTTGGAACAGGTCTAAAAAGCAGCGAGAGGAATTTTTTGATCAACTTCTTGGCAAGGAGTAATGATGTCTTTGCGTGGACACATGAGGACATGCCTGGAATAGATCTACGGATTATGGTGCACCGCTTGAATGTGAACCCAGATCATAAACCAATCAAACAGAAGAAGAGGACCTTCGCACCTGACAGGAGCTGAGCAGTGGTTGAGGAGGTTGACAAATTGTTGAAGTCCAGATCCATACGAGAAGTACAATATCCTACCTGGATTGCTAATGTTGTAATGGTAAAAAAATCCTCTAGACAATGGAGAATGTGCGTGGATTTTAAAGACCTTAACAAGTCTTGTCCAAAGGATAGCTTTCCACTTCCTCGGATAGATCAGCTGGTGGATGCCACAGCTGGCCACGAGCTTCTGAGCTTCATGCTTTCTCTGGCTATAATCAGATATAGATGGAAGAGGATGACCAAGAGAAGACTGCGTTCATTACTGACAGAGGATTGTACTGTTACACTGTTATGCCATTCAGATTGAAGAATGCGGGTGCTACTTATTAAAGGTTAGTTAACAAGATGTTCAAAAACCTCTTATCCAGGAAAATGGAGGTTTATGCAGACGATATGTTGGTAAAAAGTCCTCAACGGGCCAGCCATGTGGAGGACTTGGCTCAGGCTTTTGACATTCTGAGAAGGTATGTGATGAAGTTGAATCCGACAAAGTGTGCGTTTGGAGTTGCTTAAGGCACATTTATTGGATTCATGGTGTCTCAGCGTGGGATCGAGGCGAATCCGGAGAAGATCAGGGTGATTATTGAAATGAGGTCTCCCAGGACAGTCAAAGAGGTGCAAAGGCTCACGGGGTGTGTGGCCGCCCTGAGCAGATTTGTCTCAAAAGCAACAGATAAATGCCAGACCTTCTTTAAAGTATTAAAAAGGAGTTTCGTCTGGACGAAAGAAAGTGAGCGTGTTTTCAACCAGTTGAAGCACTATCTACAACACCCTCCATTGCTCAGCTCGTCGGTAGATGGGGAAGAGCTGCATTTGTACATTGCAGTATCATCTTATGTTGTCAGCTCGGTTTTGGTGCGGATGGAGGAAGGCGTGCAGCACCTATTGTATTACACAAGTAGAGCATTGAGGGGATCAGAAACCAGATATCCGAAGATTGAAAAGGTGGCATTCGTAGTAATCACTGCAGCCAGGAGATTGAGACCTTATTTTCAGTCACACCCCATCAGTATTCTGATTGACTCAACTCTCAGGAGGGCTTTGCATAACCCAGATACGTTAGGGCGTCTTATACAATGATCTTTAGAACTGGGAGAGTTCGACATAGATTATAAGCCCAGGAGCTCGATGAAGGCTCAGGCTTTAGCGGATTTCTTGGTCGAATATGCAGTTCCAGATAATGAGGTATCTAGAGAGGATGAAGAAACGTGGCTCCTGCACGTGGACGGATAGGTTACCAGGAAGATGAGTGGAGCAGGATTGATGCTGACTTCACCATAGGGGGAGAAATTAAAGTATGCACTGAGATTTGAGTTCAGTGCTACAAATAATCAAGCAGAATATGAAGCCCTGGTGGTTGGACTCTAGATTGCCCAGGTGATTGGCCTAAAGCGTTTGGCTATGATGAGTGACTCTCAGCTTGTTGTGGGCCAGGTTAAAGGAGAGTTCGAGGCGAAGGAAGAAACCATAGAAAAATACCTGCAAGTGGTCAAGCGCTTCGTTCAGAAATTTGACAAGTTTTCGATTTCACAGATACCCAGAGAGGAAAATCAAGACGCTGACCTACTGTCCAAAATGGCTACCTCAGCAGAAGAGCTCTCTTCTGTTGGAATAATGATTCAGACCCTGAAAGCCCCCAACATTGAGAAGGCAAGGTCGTTGGTTATGGCAATCGACTACTCCAGTTCATGGTCAGGGCCCATCGTTAAGTACATTAAAACAGGGGAGTTGCCGGAGAATAGGTTGGAGGCCAGGAAATTGAAGATCCGAGCAGCAAGGTACACTCTGATGGGTGATATCCTATATAAGAGAGGTTTTTCCTTACCATATCTTAGATGCTTGATGAAAGGTGAAGCAGATAGAGCTATGGAAGAAGTTCATGGTGGAATTTGCGGAGCTCATCATGGGGGCAGAGTTCTAGCTCATAAAATAATCAGGATGTGCTATTACTGGCCCACCATGCAGGACGATTGTGTATCTCTGGTCAGAAAGTGTGATTCTTGCCAGAGGTTTGCTAACATTTCCCATGCGCCTCCCACACAAATGAGTCCCATGAGAGGACCTTGGCCTTTCGCGTAGTGGGGAATGGATTTCATTGGACCCCTTCTCAGAGGGGCAGGGCAGAGACAATACGCTGTGATAGCTATTGATTATTTCACGAAATGGGTTGAAGCTAAGGCTCTATCCATCATTACCTCCCAAGCCACCATTTCCTTTCTCTGACAGAGTATCATTTGCAGATTTGGTTTGCCGAGGGTAATAGTGGTGGATCTCAGGAAACAGTTTGATAGTTCAGAGTTTAAGGAGTTCTGTGCTGAAAAGCCAATACACGTGCACTACACGTCCAAGGCCTATCCCAGAGCAAACGGACAGGCTGAGGTCACGAACCGCGAAATAAAGAAAGACATCAAGAGAAGATTGAAGTCGGCAAAAGGGGATTGGCCGAACGAACTACATCATGTATTGTGGGCTTTTCGTACATCACCCAGGTCAGCTACAGGCGAAACGCCATACTCCCTCGCCTTTGGGGCAGAGGCATTGGTACCTATTGAAGTAGAGTTGCTGAACTACAGAACTGCATCATTAGAGGAAGCTGAGAATACAGAAGAGTTTAGGGCTGAGCTACAGAACTGCATCGTTAGAGGAAGCTGAGAATACAGAAGAGTTTAGGGCTGAGCTGGATCTTATTGAAGAAAAGAGAAACATGGCAACATCAAGAGTCGCCATTTATCAACAAAGAATGGCGAGGTATCATAACGCCAAGGTTCAGCCCAGATCGTTCCAGACTGGGAACTTAGTTTTGAGAAAAGTAGATCCCATAGGGAAGAAGGTGAAGCAGCTACAGCCCAACTGGGAGGGACCATATCAAATTGTCAGGCATTCCAAGGCGGGGGCATATCGACTCAAGATCTTAAGGGGGAAAGAACTGCCAAATTCTTGGAATGCAGAATTTGAAGAAATATTACAGATAAGAGCTAAATTTTATTTGTTAAATTCTATTGTTATGATTTTTGTGTTAAGGCAACCTTTTGTATCATCAACTTATGATCAATATCGAAGCTGACAGAATACATCCATGTCATATTTAAAGAATATAAGTCCTATTTTTCTTTGGCACATGCTAAGACATGACATAAATCGCTAAGGCGAATGGTGCTAAGGCACAACTGAGCTAAACGCTAAGGCGTAAGCTCAGCATCATGCTAAGGCATAACATAAATCGCTAAGGCGAATGGTGCTAAGGCACAGTTGAGCTAAACGCTAAGGCGTAAGCTCGGCATCATGCTAAGGCATAACATAAATCGCTAAGCCGAATGATGCTAAGGCTCAGTGTCATGCGGAGGTACGATGCAACCAAATAAATCCACGAGGTCAACAGAATGAAAACACAACCCCTCAAAATAGGTATGTGTGCACAACATTGTAAAAAGAAAAAGAAAAATTATTATAGGCCATGATCTTCATATACTACAAAAACAGAGGAAATAATCCTATCAGTTTGATCATTCATAAAATTCGAAAAGTCTTGAGGGGTTAAAAAGACAGAAGTTCCCAAGGAAAACAGTCTCTAATCGACTTCAACTACCTCAGTGGCTACTTCCTCCATTATCTCTATGGCTGAAGAATGAATGACCTTCTGAACAATCCGGGCGATGGCATTGGGAGCCGAAGGGTCTTCAGAAGTATGATCAACATTATGGGAAGTAACCTCAGTACCCCCATTGTCATTCTCTTCGCCAGCAATGGTTGAATCTTCCATGGTTATCTCAAATTTCTGGGTGCCGAAATCCAGATCAGGGTACCTGCTGATGCATTGTCTTCTCATCTCCTCAAAGCCATCAAAGTAGCTTGAGGTCACTTCATCCATATGCTCCTGCAGCTCCTTGTCACGAATCTCCCGGAGTTGCCCAAGGCACTCATCAGCTTTAGTCATGGAAGCAGAAGCCTTTTTGCTTGAGTCTTCCATCAATGCCCTCTCCTCCACTGCCTTATCCAGGTCCCCGGACAAGCGAGCGCAGCGGGCCTCCTCAGCCTTAAATTTTTGTTCATCGACATATTTGCTTGGACCCCACAGGAGATGCCCGGAGTATAGCCGAGCATAATATGTCATCGACTGGACATTGATCCTTGCCACAATCCAGTAATGCAGAAAAGGAGACGATCAGCCGCTCAACACTCAGAAGCAATCATGGAGGAAGTCAATCGTCTTGTCCAGGCAGATGCCATCAGGGAGGTCTACTATCCGGAATGGCTCTCCAACACTGTTGTGGTCAAAAAGAAGAATGAAACTTGGAGAGTATGTGTCGACTTTACAAGTCTAAACAAGACTTGTCCCAAGGACAGTTTCCCTATGCCCAAAATTGATCAGCTGGTGGATTCTACAGCAGAATACAAGCGGATGAGCTTTCTGGATGCATACAGAGGCTACCATCAGATCGCTATGTATGAGCCCGACCAGGAGAAGACATCTTTTATCACACCACTGGGATTGTACTGCTACAAGGTAATGCCTTTTGGACTGCGCAACGCCGGAGCGACATACCAGAGGCTAGCAACCCTCATGTTCAAAGACCTGTTGGGTAAGAGCATGGAATTTTACATCGACGACATGGTAGTCAAGTCAAAGGAGACGGACTCCCACCTGGACGATCTCCGCCGCACCTTCCAGATACTTAGAGATTTCAAGCTAAGGCTAAATGCCTCCAAGTGTGCCTTTGGGGTAAGCTCCGGAAAATTCTTAGGGCACCTGGTAACTCGGAGGGGCATAGAGGCAAACCCCGATCAGATAGTTGCATTGCAAAACCTCTAAAGTCCGGGAAGGACCAAAGAGGTGTAACGTCTGACTGGGATGGTTGCCGCGCTCAACCGATTTATCAGCCGCTCATCGGACAAATACAGACCCTTTTTCCAGCTTTTGAGAAAAAGAACAGATTACACCTGGGGAGCAGACTGCGAGGAAGCTTTTCAGGGTTTGAAGAAATACTTGGCCGAGCCGCCGCTCATCGCCACGCCCAATCTAGGAGATACACTGATCGTTTATTTGGCAGTCTCAGAGCATGCGGTGAGTGCCGTGTTGATCAAACAGGAGGAAGGGAAACAGAAGCCAGTGTACTATGTCAGCAAAACCATGCTGGACGTAGAAACCAGGTATCTTCCCTTGGAGAAGTTAATTTTAGCAATAGTGATGACTTCAAGAAAGCTACAGCATTATTTCCTGGCCCATACCATAGAGGTGCCAACCGTACATCCTATCGAGTTTGTCCTAAAAAAGGCAGATCTGTCCTAAAAAAGGCAGATCTGTCAGGAAGAGTGGCAGCCTGGTCGGTCGAGCTCGGGGAATACGACATCAGATACGTGCCCCGCACTGCGGTTAAGGGTCAGATTCTTGCGGATTTCGTGGCTGAATTCTCTCACGAGCCCGTGCGGATACCCCAAACCCAGGTGCAGGACAACCAAGCAATCCCCGCTCTTCCCGCACTACCAGGCGCTGATGAGCCGAACAGAGGAGAACAGTGGAAGCTCTTCGTGGACGGATCAGCATGCAATAAGGGATCCGGGATGGGCATAGTCCTCTTCTCCCCAGAAGGACTGGCCCTGGAGCAATCAGTCCGGTTATCCTTCAAAGCCTCCAATAATGAAGCAGAGTACGAGACATTGATCATGGGTTTGAAGAGTGCAAGAAGGTGCGGAGATGAAGATCTGCTCATCCATTGTGACAGCCAGGTCGTGGTCAACCAACTTTCAGGAGAATACGCCATCAAGGACGATAGGATGGCGTCCTATGCAACCTTAGCCAAGAAGCTTCTCCAGCAATTCAAGAAAACAAAGATGGTCCAGATTAGCTCCAGACAGAACAACCACGCAGATGCCATGGCCTGCCTGGCCTCCTCCGTACCCTCCGAGCTTCGCCGCACAGTGAGTGTTGATTCTCTGTCTCCGCCGAGCATCCAATCGACTAACTCAGATGAGACTTTCGATTTGGATACAGGCCCGAGATGGATGGATTCAATCATCGCTTACCTGGCGCGGGATGAGCTCCCCGCAAACAAGAAGGAAGCTCACAAGATCAGAATCAAGTCGACCAAGTACTGGCTCTCGCCAGACAAGATCCTGTACAGAAAATCTTTCACTGGGCCGTACTTGCGTTGTGTACAACCTGACCTTGTTCAGCGATTTCTGTTCGAAATCCATGAGAGGGTGTGCGGCAGCCATACCGGTGGGCGCTCCATTGCACACAAGGCCATCTCCCAAGGATATTGATGGCCGTACATGCAAGAAGATGCTAAGGTCTATGTCAAAAACTGCGAAAAATGCCAGAAATTTTCTCCCATTATACACACGCCTTCAGTAGACCTAGCACCCCTCACGAGTCCTTGACCTTTCGCTCAGTAGGGCATTGACATCGTGGGGCCCATGCCGCAAGCCAAGGACATGAAGAAGTACCTGTTGGTGGCGACCGACTACTTCACCAAGTGCATCGAAGCAGAACCACTTGCCAAGATCACTGAGCGCAACACAGAACAGTTCGTCTGGAAAAACATAATTACCAGATTTGGAATCCCCTATGCCATTGTATCAGACAATGGCACCCAGTTCCAAGATAAATTCAAGTCATTCTGTTCAACTTACAAGATCAAAAACTTCTTTGCCTCAGTCAGTTACCCACAGTGCAACGATCAAGCTGAGGCATCCAACAAGACTATCCTGGACGGCATCAAGAAGAGGTTGGACAAGGCCAAGGGACGATGGGTTGATGAGCTACCACTCGTCCTATGGGCCTACCGCACAACACCCAGGAGATCCACAGGTGAAACTCCTTTCTCCTTGGCATACGGAACAGAAGCCGTGATCCCGCTAGAGGTCGGCATCCCCACCATCCGCACTGATTTAGTGGAACAAGGGGGCAATGACAACGCCCTAGCCGTACAGCTAGACCTTGCCGAAGAAAAAAGAGAGAGAGCATTGGTCAGGTTAGCCTCTTACCAAGAACAACTGACCAAATTCCACAACAGAAAGGTCCACCCAAGGGAATTCGGAGTTGGAGACTTGGTCCTGAGGAAGGTCCTTGGCAACACCAAAGACCCAACAGATGGCAAACTGGGACCAAATTGGGAAGGCCCCTACAAAGTGACCGGCACAACAGGTTTGGGGGCATACCGATTGACAGATCTGAATGGAGGCACGATCCCGCGCACTTGGAATGTCTCCAACCTTAAGAAGTTTTTTCAGTAATTTTTCCCTTTCGGCAATGTATCAGAGTTTATCAATAAAATTTCAACTTCACTCAGATCGAGTCCTCAGTGCTCGGCAGCTTAGTTGGAGTAAGAAAGCAGATGCTTGTCAAGCCTCCATTTCCTTACTAGGGGGCAATGGTCCTGGGTAGAGAATACTCGGGATAGTTGTCCCGAGATCAGAACCTTACAGGGGACCAAAAGTCCCAAGGAGCTGATCTCAAAACAAGCAAAGGTCAATGGTCCTGGGTAGAGAATACTCGAGATAGTTGTCCCGAGATCAGAACCTTACAGGGGAGCAGAAGTCCCAAGGAACTGATCTCAAAACCAGCAAAGGTCAACGGTCCTGGGTAGAGAATACTCGGGATAATTGTCCCGAGATCAGAACTTTACAGGGGACCGAAAGTCCCAAGGGACTGATCTCAAAACCAGTAAAGGTCATTAGTCGAGCAAAGAATGGGACCAGAAGATTCCAAGGGACTGATCTCAAAACCAGAAGCAGATGACACCCTTGAACAAAGCATGTTCTGAGAAATGTCATAAGGCAAGGTTCTTTATAGGGAATCAAAAGTTCCAAAGAACCAACCCAAATGAGTCATCTTATAGGGGACATGTAGTCCCAAGATGATCCAGGGTAAAAGAATGAGTAAGTTCCGCAGTGCGGCTGAGCTGGGTAAGATCCTTTAGGGAACCGGTAAGTTCCAAGGACGCCTTGCCGCAGTGCGAATTATTTATAAGGAAACCCTCAGGAGGACCAAGGTCCCAAGGATAACCTTAGAGCACAGAAAACAGAACAAGTCAAAGCAAAAGTAAGAAACACAGCATTACATTACTTGAAAGGAGGTTGATACAAATACAGTGCAAACAGAGAAAAGAAAAATAGCAAAAAAGAAAGAAGAAGACAAAGTCAAGCTTGTTTTTCTGCGGCTTCCTCCCCTGCTGTCTTATC
Source organism: Monotropa hypopitys (assembly GCA_002855965.1). NCBI lineage: Eukaryota > Viridiplantae > Streptophyta > Magnoliopsida > Ericales > Ericaceae > Monotropa > Monotropa hypopitys. The sequence continues at coordinate 9,189 of NMUG010008711.1, forward strand.
CACCAGTCTGGCAGCAGGAGTGTCTGGGCGCTTCCTTCAGTGGGAGGATCAGCAAGAGCTGAAGTCACAGGAGGGACGATTGATGTAGAAGCAGAAGCCCCATCAACAGGCGCCAAAGAGAGTGCACCGCCAGGAGCGGCTTGGGGATCCTCCCTCCACAATGGGGAATCTACCGCAGTATCGCATGCTTTTAGGGCGAGGTTCCAGATCTCTGGAAAGAATACCTCTCTGATCTACGGAAGCTGCTCCTGAAAGGAACGCTCGTAGTCAGCCTTGGTAGCGACGGCACCCTTGTCATAGGCTGCAGTATAGCCGTCCAAGATTTGCTTATGCGCCTTCTCCAGCTCGAGCTTCTTCTCCGTCAGCTGCTTGTTGAGAGACGCCCGTTTAGCTTCAAAGTCCTTCCTTGCAAGATCGAACGTCTTGGTCTTTGACTCTAGCTCGGCACGGGCATCGGCTAGACCCTTCAGTCTCCTCTCCTCAGCCTTGGCCATCAAGCCGTTCAGCCTGGCCACCTCGGCTTTGGAGGCCTCAAGCGCCTTCTTATCATCCTCGTGCCTCTTCCTCAGATTCACAACGTTATCAGAGGAGACCTTCAGCTTGTCGGTTGCCTTGGTCAGCGCGAGTTGGAGGGGGATGATGCGCGAGTCAAGCTCAATAGAGATTTGAAGGGCCTGCTCAAAGAAAAATTGTAAGAAAACGGCCAAAACAGAAAAACAAAATCGACAAAAGGACGAAGGCAACAACCATAGACGATTACCTTAATTGCATACACCAGCGAACGACGAGACAACTCCGCCGCACTATGTTTCTGCTCATCTGCAACATCGAGGGGTAGCATTAGCGCGCGGCAGAGCCCGCGAGCATTGTTCCCATCAAACACCCCGACACCCTTCTGCACGGGAGCTCCATCTTCACTCAGCAGGACGGGTTCCCAGGGCCCAATAAGACTCCCGGAAGAGTCGGCAACAACCTCAAGCTGCTTAGCTTTAGCAGGGCCTTTCCTCGACTTCTTGGCAGCCGCAGGATCCACTGGCGGATCACCCCAGCGCTTTGGAGCAATGCGCATTTAATGAGGCGTCACTTCGAGAAGTGGCGGTTGGCCTTATCCAGATATTGGAACGGCAACGTTTTGAAGACCGGGAGCTCTGCCCACTTCCGCTGTGCGGCTGAAGCAGCCAGAGCTAGGGGGCAATTGTAGTAGGGTAAATCGAGTTCTGCCACGCGTCAAGACCATAGCCGCACTACGCCAGCTCCAGCGCGACCCAATTTTCCACGTCATCAGCGTCCTGCGCTGTGCGGATCAGGTCAGTCCTGTGCGGCTGAACATCCCCGCAGCACGGGGACATTCTATCTAGTACGGCACGTGTCAGACCAGGTCTGGTACAGCTGGACACGTGCCCTAGCAAGGCCGTTGTGCGGATTAGGTCGGCTCTGTGCGGCCGACATCCACCAGCGCGGCATCCAGTAAAACAGTGCGGGAAGGGAGGCAGACGAGGAGTCCACGTGTCGATCAGCTAGATGGCAGTGTGACAGAATGCGTGTCAGACTTTCTCTTCCCAAGAGAACATCCAGTCCCCAAGAACAGCAAAAAGGCGTGCAGACGTGCGATCTTGTCGGGAATATGGCAGACTCACATTCTGCACGAAGAGAATCGACGAAAGGTCCGAGGACGACCTCGTTCCCAGCGAGAAGCTAGGAACCCGGAAGGCAGGAGTATATAAGCGAGAGTTCATCCACCTGAGAACGGTACATGTTAATTTGCTCTCTCACCCTCTTGTGCTTACAGTTTACGGTTTATCTTCGATCAGGACTAACTTAGTCATCGGAGATCCTTCCGGCCGCTAGAGGCGGAAGGTCCTCTAACTGTTTCCTTTGAGCACAGGACCAGGTGAAGCCGGAGTAAGTCGGCGAGGTGACTAGATAACCCAGAAAAGTAACCGTTTACCGGCAAGGGTAGTGTAAACATATTTTTACCCTGTCAGGAAAATCATTTTTCTTTTGCATTTCTTTTGTCAAATTCCAAACTGAGCCTTAGTTTGTCTCGAGTATGAGTTATGAAGCTTCTTGTCTGGATTTATTTGTATATATTTCTTTTCTTTTATATCCTTGTGGAAACGTATCTTATATTTATTAGCGATGTGTAGGCGTTTTGGCACATGGCCCGTTGCCAAACTAGCACAAAGCAAAAACAAAGCAATACTGGAAGGTCCAATATGCAACGGAAGTGAAGTAATTGGATGGCACACAAATGAGAGGAGTAGAAGACACCATAGATTCCACGTTGATATGTCTGGCTTCGCATTCAACAGCACCATATTATGGGACCCAAAGAGATGGCAACAG
>NMUG010008712.1:0-11531 GCA_002855965.1 Monotropa hypopitys
GAACCCCAAGATCAAATGCTCCATTTGTTGTAGATCTGTGTGTTTTAGTTATGTAATGAAGGAGTACTTTTTTATGGGTTACCTTTTTACTGATTAATGAATGTTGTTTTGGTTATGTAATGAGGATCCAATGCTCTGTTTTTCAACACACTTTTAAACCAACTATGTTTTGGTTGTGTAATAGGCTTCTCCACGAATTTTTAGAAAATGAAATGAAAATTGGACAATTCTTCAAAGCAATGTTTAACATCCAAAACAATCAATAAATTAGATCAGCATTAACAATCAGAATATTAACATTTTTTGGCAGCACCATTTTTTGCAGCACATTAAATCTGCGCAACTACAAAATTAGCACCCCTACAATATCTGAAGCAACATTCATTGCAGCACCATTTCATTGAAGCAACATTCAAAAACATTAACAATCATCACACCTACAAAATCCTCCAAAATCTACAATGTGGGCGACGTGGTTGGAAAATCGGTGTAAAATATTTTGGGCAACGTGGGCGATGTGGGAAACATGGTGGCAAAGTCGTCATTGATGGTGCATTGTGATGGCCGACATCATCGTTGATGGTGGCCAGTGTTAACATTGTAGTGATGTGAGGGACGACGAAATGTCTGATTGCAGATTGATTTGTTAAAACACCCTCTATTATGGTTGAGGATGGTCGCCGACGAGAGAGAGAGAAATTTTCGGGATGGGTCTGATTGTGAGATATGTTGTAATGTGGATGAAAATTCAAACGATTAAGAAAATTTTAGAAATTATTCGATTGATCTAATTTTTTATATTATTACATAAAATAATATTTTAAATAAAACTCCCAAAATAATATTTGTACGAGAACCTGTTCCGTTGCAATGTACTGTAAGCATGCCCATTTTTCTTAGGAAAGCATGCCTTAGCTTTTAGGAAAGATTTTTTATAAGCTTTGATGTGAGCCCTAGAAATGGATGGCTTAGACAGAGTGTCTAAAATAGTGTTCAAATGTGTGTCCATATAACCCATCCCTTATATAAAAGATACATACATCTGTTGGATTCATTTGCTTATTAAACGAATGATAATTGAATGATGGGTTAAATGGAAAATATAGATCGCGCATTTCACACCGTGGAATGGGATTTGTGTTTTTGTTGGACGTCTGGGTGTTAAACATCACACAGATCATATCTCTATCTCTCTCCCCTTCCCTCCCCCGAGATCCTCCTCCCCCTCCCAAGATCCACACCCACACAACCAAAGCCTTTGTTGACAACGGAACTGGAGAGGGGCAAAAGCACCCAGTTGTCAAAAAACAATGGAAGCGGTTCTCTCACTCACGCCAATCTACTCTCTCAGCTCCATCCACGATTGATTCAATCGAGCACCGCCCACATCCACCTTCAACACCCAAATCTCTCTCACCCACACAGATCTACTTTCTTTTAGCTCCACCCACGTTCAAATCACTTAGAGGCTTCGAGACCGAGCCGGAAAATAATAAGAAACTCCTTGAATCCAGATAGCACTTAGTTGTTGACACCGCACTCATCGATGCCGATCTGGTTGTATTCCGTGTTTTGTTTTATATTTATGTGCCATAGCATTCATCGCAACACCATTTCGATTCTATTTTTTGGTGTGTGTGGTTTCGGCGTATATTCCATGTCAGGGATTGAGACATGGCTAAATTTGAGTCATGTTAGGGATTAAGACTTGGTTGGGTTTTGCCCGTCACTGTATTCTGTCTGTCACTGTATTCTACATGTCACTATATATTGCCCGTCACTAGGTCGATCGATTTTTAGTTATGGTGTCAATGATTGAGATGTGACTGTGTTCTGCGCGTCACTATATTTTGCATATCACTTTATTCTGCCTCACTGTATTTTGTCCGTCATTGTGATGGACCAATTTTTAGTTTTGGAATTGGAATAAAAATTAGGTTGTGATGATCGCTTGAATTTGTGATGACCACATGTTATGGCGGAGTAACTTGAGTTTCTGAGACATTTCTCTTGCTACTTCTCCTATTGCAGCCATAGCGTGCGTTTCTCTTGCAGACATTTCTTTTGATCATCATGAGTGCCAAAGGCACTCCAAAGTGCTATCAGCACAAATTAGTGCCGAAGGCATTACGAACACCTGAAACTTCATCGTACCTTCAAGTATTGTGTTGCGCTTTATATTCTGTCGTCACGTGCCATCGGCACGGGCTATCACTAGTCTATATTACAAATCAGGACGATGTGGGTCCTGTATATACATATAAGTATATAAATTACCGTTAGATCAAATTCAATGGCTAAGACCTCTTCATACCATTTCATACGCACACATGGCATGACTATTTTTAAAAACTTAACTACTGTCCGTGTTGGCGTATATTCAATTTTTTTAAAAGCCACGCCATTTCAAAAGCATAACCTTTTACACAAAAGAAAACACTACATCTTCTCAGAACCAACAATTTCAAAAACCTACATTCTCTCTCTCATGCGCTATTGATTTCAATCGGGGAGATTCACCGCCAACAACAACGCCACTAGCCCGATCACTGGCATCTAAAAAACTTATGTCCAATACATTCAATTCACTTCGGGGCCAAATATGGAACTCACATCTCTCTCTCGATTTTCATTTTCTTCCACGGTGGTTTTAAATTACTATCGCAAGAAATCCACTACCGACGCAACATCCCTCCGAGCCCACCATCGATTCTGTTCATTGGTCACCTCCACCTCCTCAAAAAAAAAAACCACGCAAAACCTCGGCCCCGACTTCTCCCTACAGTTCAGGTCCTCTAGCAAACCGCCCCAGGTTCACACTATTGAAATGGATCGGAGACCACTGCGTAACCTTCGCCATCTCATCTTCCTAACATATTCTCCATCAGCCACCTCAATGCCTTCCTATCTGTCCGGCAAGACAAAATCAGGCACCTACTCCACCGATTGTACCAGAAATAATCGATCGTTTTCGCGAAAGTGGAAATGGAATCGTTATGAGAATGATCTCTGGAAAACGTGCAGGGAATCTATATGCTATCGATATTCAAAGAACAATTTCATTGATAATCAAAGTACAATACAACTGAAATAAATTACAGAAATGAAATACGAAAATGAAAGTGCAAATCGAATCGAGCAATGCTCTGTCCTTAAAACATATTCGCCGCCTCCGGGTGTGTTGAGGTGTCATCGGCGTCTGTCTCCCAATATAAGTCGGTCGTGGATCACTGCTCTTGGAACACCACAAGAACAACCTTGGTGAACTGCTTTGTACTGAGCTCTCTCTCTCAAGAACGAAAATGGCAGAATGTTTGGCTTAGCTCTTGGGTTGCTGTGATTTCTTGTGCCTTTGAACTCCTCCAGAACATGAGATTATATAGAGTAGGAATGCAAAGAGAAGAGGGCGGTCTGTCATAATATGTGGAAATTAGAGCAATCCATAGTCTTCAAAAAATTGGACTTCTCTTTCCTCCTCCTCGAGGATGATGGATCCGGGGAGCTACTCCCATATGTGCCTTTCGACCTGAAGGCCACATCTAATTGAACAGAGGCCTTCCTTGATTGATCGAGGCAGAGAACTAAGCGAGGGGGAAAGAGGAAGTCGTTTCGTTGGCCTTTTTTGCTATTGCCATTGTCCCAGGAGGGGAATAGCTCATAGCTCAAATATACAATTACAAGAAAGTTGAGCTCTTATATACAATAAGGGATTGTTACACTAGGGAATTGGATGGTTTTCCCTTAGCTTTCCAGGATTTGTTTTGATTTGGACTATCTGGCTTCCAAAAATTTATTTATTCAATGACCAGAATTAGTCGGGGATACGTAGCTCGTAGACGCAGAATAAAAATGCGTTCATTCACATCAGGTTGGTCTCGTTCAAATCTTACTCGAATTCTTACTCAACACCAAATAAAAGCCTTTAATTCGTCTTATCGGGCGGGAAAATATTCCCCCAAAACAAGGATGAAGGATTCTCTCTCCCTAATTCGGGTTGATATGGTTTTGGTCTTATGTTTGTTCTATTCATTTTTTGTCCTTCGTCCATCTTCGTTTTTGTATTCAGGAGACATCTAATTTCTGTGCTTGGGTTGATTGAGTTTTCTCTCCATTTTCAGTATTGTACAATCAACTTCTACTGGCCATCTGTTGAACACTGTTGAGTACACTCAACTGTGGCAAACTACTCCCTGTGTTTGAAGAAATCATAAGCCTCTTTAGAACAAACTCACATTTAAGGAAAAAATTTACTTAAATGGCCAAACTCACATTTAAGGAAAAATTTTACTAATTGCCAGACACAAAATCAAAATTTTGAACAATGGGATCAATAACTTGTTAATATATGTGTATATTTAATTTTATGCAGAAAATAGATATAAGTGAATCTTGAATCAATACATCTCAAGAATAATAATTAAACAAAGTGGCCATTGAGATTAAAATGAATGAAGAAATGAATGAACCTCTTTAGACTTTGATTATTAGCTCATCTTCTTCTTTCTGTCTTTAACTCTTCAGAATCACCCAAAACTATTATTGATGCAATATATATCATGATGAATAGGGATGGGCATTCCTTCTTGTATAGAGGACATAAGAGAGTCAATTCTACTCTATTTAGGAATCACAATTCATGAAGATTGTAACATCTCAAACTAAACACTGAATAAATTGTGGAAATAAATTTTTTTTCTATCTTTTCTCAATCACCTAATAACTCAACATAAAATACCAATAATGCCTCCAAGTATAAACTCCAAACAGAAACAAGAAACGATACCTTAAGATTTACATTTAAAGGGGAACCATAAATCCCAATTATAACCTGATGCGGATAATGAGGCATGGGCTCAGCCCTGTGACATGTGCTCGGGTCAGCCTAAATGTCAGCTCGGTCACTGTTCGTGGTTAGGGGCCCAGCACCCCCCGAGTCAAGGATAACAGAGCAGCCCGGCCACGAGGACTTTACAACGGTCGATCGCTTATGTATTATGAGGAATAATTCGATGTATCTCCTCGTAAGGCAAGCGTATACTTGTTCGCTGCATAATCTCCTAAAGTCACGGGATACGGCACATCAAGGGGAACGTTGCCATACATGGCGGAGATGTTTAAAGAAACTGTCAACACGCTCCTGCGAGGATCGGGCACGAGGGCTAGGGTTTCCAAGATTGATCCACTGAAATATATAAGGAAGAGTTAACAAAAATCACAGGTACACAATCTTTATTTCGTCTCTCTTACTCTATTGGTTCTTTGATTATTCTCTCTACCACACAACAGTTATTGACTTGATCGTCGGAGGCGATTTGAGGATACCTCCCCCCTCCTTGTGTCTTCAGATCGTTCCCCCTTTGCAGGAAATCGAGATTCAACTGGAAAAGGACTTGGGTTGGACGCTTGAAGTGAGCTATTCTGGAAACTGGTTCATCAGTTGGCGCCGTACGTGGGAACGACTTGTCTAAATCTTTACTGGTAATAAGTTTCTGATGGCTCTTACGCGATCTACAGCCCACCAAAATCCACCGTAGATAACCCCCAAAATGTTTCTAGCCATGCAACGCCAAATCGAAGTGCTCACAAAGAGCTTGGAGGAGACATGCCAGGAAAACTAGCAGTTGAGAGCCCAGCAAAATCAACCGCCACCGCAGGAGCCGCGGGAGCAGGAGGAGAATCAGGAAAAGTCCGGTGATAATGAGGACCGAAGGAATGAAAACCAATCCCAAAACATCATTGACCCCAGGCTAGCAGATCAACGAGGAGAGGGGCCAAGCAACCGATAGAAAGGCCAGATGAAGATCTACTGGCCTCCATTAAAGCGCAGATTGACGGAATTCAAAGGTGGATTCAGGCGAAGACCTCGGTGACTGTGGAAGAGTTGGTGCAGAACACGGATTCTCCGTTTTCTGTGAATGTTCTCAATACCCCTTTGCCTGCCAAGTTCAAAATGCCAGTCCTGGAGTCCTTCAATGGCACAACAGACCCCCTTGATCACCTAGAAACATACAAAAACCTCATGACGCTTCAGGCGGTTCCAGATGAAGTTATGTGCAGAGCTTTTCCGGTCACCCTCAAAGGAAGCGCTCGTATGTGGTTTAACAAGCTTAAGTCGGGGAGTATTGACGGCTTCAAGGAATTAAGTCAGAGGTTTGTGAGCTACTTTATCGCAGGGCAACATTACCGCAAGCCCGACACCCACTTGCTTACAGTGCGGCAGAAGAAGGGAGAGTCTGTGCGCGAGTATACCTCTCGATTCACTCAGGAGGCAATGCAGATTGAAAGCGCTGATGATAAGATGGCGATGGCGGCCTACATAGCAGGACTATGGTCGGGTACTTTGCTGTTTGACTCAGGACCCTCCGCAAGATATGGCCGAGCTGTTGATGAGGGCTCAAAAGCATATCAATGCCGAGGATGCCTTAAATGCCCGAAAAAGCAGAGATGACGCAACCCAAGGGCGGAGCTCGGTACAGCAGAGCCAGTCGGAGAAGAGAAGGAAAGATCCTCCCAAAGGGTCCTTTTATGAGCAGAAGGGAAAGAGAGTTGATCGGGGAGGCTCTCCTGGTCGGGCATCACCCAGAAGAAGCCCCCATCGAAGAATCGGCGGCCCACCAGAGAGGCATAGGACCTACACTCCCTTGATAGCATCTGCTGAGCAGATCATGAATGACCTCAGGGATGATCCTGACCTGAGGTGGCCCGCTCGGCTGAAGTCTAACCTAGATAAGAGGACCATGGACAAATACTGCCGCTTTCATCGAGACCATGGACATTACACCAACGACTGCATCGACCTTAAGGGGTAGATCGAGGAATTGATTCAGAGAGGGAGGTTGCAGAGATTTGTTCAGAGGACCAAGTCGAGGGCTCAACGTGGTGCTTAGAGGCGAGAAGAACAGGCCAGGGTTCCCGAGAACAACGAGTCCATTGGAGAGATCAGAGTGGTGCACGGAGGGTCTGTCGGAGGAGGAGAGTCCAGCTCGGCACGAAAGACGCACCTCATAAGGTTGCGAGCAGAAGATCCAATGGAAATCTGTACTGTTGGGAAGCAGCCTAAGTGCTCAAGACAGGAAGATCCACCAATAATTTTTTCGGAAGAAGATGAGAAGGGGACGATCTATCCCCACGATGACCCCCTAGTTGTTTCTGTAACGGTGGCGAATTTCAAGACAAGAAGAGTCTTGATTGACAGTGGAAGCTCAACCGACATTCTCTTTCTACATGCGTATGACTAGCTTCAGTTAGGAAGATATCGTCTGCGACCAATGGCTTCACCATTGGTGGGATTTGCAGGGGGTACTGTCTACCCGAAAGGCCAGATTGCCCTTTCCATGACTTTGGGAGAGGAGGGGCGACAGGTCACGCACATGATTGACTTTTGGTGGTGGATGCCCTCTCGGCCTACAACGCTATCATCGAAAGGGTGCTCCTGAACAAGGTAAAGACTGTTATCTCAACTTTTTAGGGGTGAAAGCAAAACCGAAAAAACTGAACCGACCGAAAAAACCGACTGTTCGGTTCGGTTTTCGGTCGGTCCCATTAACATTCAGTTCGGTTTCGGTCTTTAATATATTTTTTTTCCATTTTTCGGTTCGGTGTCGGTTTTTGTTAAAAAAATATGGACCGAACCGAACCGAATATTACACCGAAGTAACTGAACCGAATAAACCGAACCGTGAACCGAACAAAACCGAACCGAATAAACCATTTATAAGTTCCTAGTATACTAAGTTATATCTACGTACAAGAGTTTACTTATATGCGAAAAGTGAACTGCAAGCTGGAGACGCGGTTTCATATCCAACAGTTATTTGAACAAAAACTTACTGAGATACTTTGACAAAACGAACATTAAACCTAAATGATGTAAAACAACTAAGAACCCATAACCCTTCTCTTTAGATACTTTAAAGTGTACCATATTTTGATATCGTTATACTGCTTTATTTGCTTCATAAAATAACCCCACCAATGAACAATAATAAGGATTAACAAAAGACTGCTATTTAGATCCATTAAAATGTACATATTTTCAATTGTTACATTTGTTACATTTAGATTGAATAAAAATAGATAAAAATTAAAAAAATTAAATACTGGGCCGACCCAATCTGAAAAAACACAAAAAACCGAAAAACCGAAAAACCGAAAATAACCGACCGAAACCGATTAAGACCGAACCGAAATAAAACCGAACCGAAGTCGGTCGGTTTCGGTCCACAAAATATATGCACCGAACCGGTCGGTTCGGTCCAAGATGCCGCCAAAACCGACCGAACCGAACCGATTTCCACCCTTACAACTTTTCACTTAAAAATGAAATTCCCAACCCCTGGAGGAATAGGGAAATTGAAGGGAGATCAGAAAATGACTAGGGAATGCTATAATTTCTCGGTCAAGCGCCGCTATAAAACAATGGCCCTTGACGAGCTTGATGTGAGAGATGAAGAAAGACTAATGCGAGGCGAGCCCGTCGAGCAACTAGTCTTTTTGAAAGTGTGGCCAGAGTATCCTGATCAGACAATACAGTTCGGCTCTGAACTTTCCGCGGAGGAGCAGAGCAGATTGGTCGAATATTTGAAAAAGAATAGAGACATCTTTGCCTGGGGACATGAGGACATCCCTGGCATCGATACGAGGATAATTACACACCGACTGAATGTTGATCCTGAATGCCGCCCAGTTAGGCAAAAGAAGAGGGTGTTTGCGCCCGAGAGAAACGTAGCAGCCGCGTAGGAGGTCGCCAAGCTGTTGCGGGCAGGATCTATCAGAGAAGCCCAGTACCCTAGATGGGTCTCTAACGTGGTAATGGTAAAAAAATCGTCCGGCCAGTGGAGGATGTGCGTAGATTACAAAGACTTGAACAATGCTTGCCCAAAAGACAGCTTCCCTCTACCCAGAATCGACCAGCTAGTAGACTCCACATTAGGTCATGAGCTCCTGAGCTTCATGGACGCCTTTTCTGGCTATAATCAAATCAAGATGGAAGAACACGACGAAGAAAAAACCTCTTTCATTACTGATAGAAGGCTCTACTGTTACAAGGTGATGCCTTTTGGGCTGAAAAATGCAGGGGCGACCTACCAAATGCTTGTCAACAGAATGTTTGAGCATCTGATAGGTGAAACTGTGGAGGTGTATGTAGACGACATGTTGGTCAAGAGCAGACGCCGGGGTGATCACATCCAAGACCTGGATAAGGCATTCCAAGTGCTGAGGAAATACCAAATGAAGTTGAATCCGGCGAAATGTGCATTCGGGGTTGCATCAGGAAAGTTCTTGGGATTCATGGTGTCACACAGAGGAATAGAGGCAAATCCCGAGAAGATCAAAGCGATAATGGAGATGAAGCCACCCGCCACGGTCAAATAGGTGCAGAGACTGATAGGATGTGTAGCAGCACTCAACCGTTTTGTTTCGAGAGCTACAGATAAGTGCAATTCATTCTTCAAAATCTTAAAGAAATCGTTTGAGTGGACACAGGAAAGTGAACAAGCATTCATGGAGCTCAAGCTCTACCTCCGGACCCCTCCCCTCCTCAGCCCAGCGAGGGATGGAGAAGAGCTCTTCCTTTATATTGCCGTTTCTTCCTATGCGGTGAGCTCGGTGCTGATCCGAGAACAAGATGGGATTCAGCATCCCGTATATTATATGAGTAAATCCCTGAAAGGAGCCGAGACGAGGTACCCCAAGATTGAAAAGATGGCATTCGTCGTAGTCACCTCCACCAGAAAGCTCAGGCCTTATTTTCAATCCCACCCCATCATTGTACTGACGGACACCCCGCTAAGGCGAGCACTATTTAATCCTGATACATCCGGACGCCTCATTCAATGGGCACTGTAATTGGGTGAGTTTGATATTGAGTACAGGCCCAGGACAGCGATGAAAGGGCAAGTCGTAGCTGATTTCTTGGTCGAGTATGCTGCTCAAGACCCATAATTGCAGAAAGAGGAATGTGAATCATGGCATCTTGGTGTTGATGGTTCTGTCACCAAGTATGCCAGCGGGGCAGGATTAGTCCTTACAACACCAGAAGGGCAGAAGCTCAGATATGCACTAAAATTCAATTTCCAGGCTACCAACAATCAGGCTGAGTACGAAGCACTGGTGATCGGTTTACAGATAGCACGGATTATTGGAGTAAAGCATATAGCAGTGGTGAGTGACTCCCAGTTGGTGGTCGGGCAGGTTACCGGAGAATTCGAGGCCAAAGAAGGAAACATGGGGAAATACCTAGAAGTGGTAAAGTCGCTCAAGGAGGACTTCACCGAATTCAACATCTCACAAATTCCGAGATCCGAAAACCAAGAAGCAGACGACCTATCTAAGATTGCCACCTCAGAGGGAAAGGCAGTCCCAAGCGGAATTCTGATACAAGAGCTGAACGGGCCAAGCATTAAGGAATGTGGTAAGGCCATTTCAACGATCGATTACTCAAGTTCATGGGCTGCCCCGATTACGGCCTACATCAGGACGGGTCAGGTCCCAGAAGACAGAGGGGAGACCAGAAAGCTAAGGACCCGAGCCGCGAAGTACGTATTTATGGGAAACATCTTGTACAGGAGAAGCTTTTCTCTTCTGTATCTTCACTGCCTGACGGATACAGAAGCCTCCAGGGTCATGCAGGAAGTCCATGAAGGCGTCTGCGAAACGCATCAAGGGTGGAGGACTCTGGCATACAAAATAGTGAGGCTGAGGTACTATTGGCCGACCATGCAAAAAGATTGTGCTCGGATGGTACAGAAATGTGACCCGTGTCAGAGATTCTCTAATATCTCACACAGTCTGCCAACCCAAATGAGCCCAATGAGGGGCCCTTGGCCTTTCGCTCAGTGGGGAATGGATTTCATCGAGCCACTGCCTAAAGGAAGAAACCAGATGCAGTACGTTGTGGTGGCCATTGATTATTTCACAAAGTGGGTAGAGGCCAAGGCACCATCAACGATAACTGCTCGGGTCACCATTTCTTTCCTATGACAGAACATCATATGCAGATTTGGCTTGCCACGAGTTTTGGTTGTGGATCTCGGAAAACAATTCGACAACACAGACTTCAGAGAGTTTTGCAGTGCCAAGGCAATTCACGTGCATTATACGTCAAAGGCCTATCCCAGAGCGAACGGGCAAGCCGAGGTGACCAACCGAGAAATCAAGAAAGAACTAAAGAGAAGACTGAAAAGCGCAAAGGGAGAATGGCCGGACGAGCTGCATTCTGGGATGTGGGCATTCCGCACCACGGCAAGAACGTCAACAGGGGAGTCTCCTTATGCACTATCTTTTGGAATAGAAGCTGTAGTCCCCATCGAAGTGGAGCTTCTCAACTACAAGACAGCATCACTGGACAACACCGAAAACAGGGAAGATCTGAGAACGGAACTTGATTTGCTGGAAGAGAAGAGGGATATGGCTGCCGCCAGGAACACCATCTACCAGCAACGAATGGCCAGGTATCATGACAGTAAGGTCCGACCGAGATCCTTCCAACCCGGAGACCTGGTACTCAGGAAAGCTGATCCCACGGGAAA
>NMUG010008713.1:0-11528 GCA_002855965.1 Monotropa hypopitys
TAGCCAGGTGGTCGCTCATGAGTCGTTTACCGACGAATAAAAGGACGGTGGGGATCATTTGTCGATTCGTAGGCCCAATAGGTATATGTAGAGCCTTTCACGATTTTCTAGGTGACACTTATCAGCACTTCACCTCCTCAAGGGTTTGAGCATTCGCCTTTACCTTCTAGGTACGCTCTCTTTCTTTCTCCCTCTTTTAACCCCTTGCTGTCTTTTGTATTATGTCCGAGATGGAACACCAGGCCATGGTTAGCGAAAGCACGGAAGAGGAAGTGCCCTTTATGGGCCGTGGTACAAGGGCCTTGGCTCTAGCAAACTCTCTTCCCTCTGATGTCGAGGCCATAGGAACGTCGGAACGATCGTTGGTTGCCTAATATCCTAGGCCAAAGTTCGACGTTTCTGCCCTTTCTTATCCTTCCACCCTCAACCCTGATGCTTTAGGGGTGATGCGCAAATGATTCAGAATCCCCGATTCCACGCAGTTGAGGGCCCCTAACCCTGGCGAAAGGGCCTGCGATAGCTATCCCAACGAAATATGCATATACCAGGATGCCTTGGAAGCTGGGCTTCGTCTTCCCTTCCCTAAGATTATTAGGCAGATCCTATCCAGTTGGCCTTGCCCCCGGGCAGCTAGCCCCTAATGGTTACCAGCTTCTGGTGAACTGTGCTATTTTGTGGTTGGCTGCTTCAGATGATAAGGACCCCTTGAGTGTGTCCTCATTTTGCAATCTTTTTGCCATTAAGGAGGTCCCGCACACAGAGGCGTGGTGGTATTTCAGTAAGAGACCACACTCCCCAGCCGTAGTGGGCAAATTACCAGCTGCAATTAAAGAGTGGAAAGACAAATTCTTTTACATTGGTGGCTCTGGATTGGAGTTTCAGAGCTGGGAAGATGATCTTACTCCCCGTATTCAGAGAAAATGGGGGGTTTCTTCAAATTTGTGTGAGAAGTGGACAATTTTCTTACTTGATTTATTTGTGCGCTTCTTTTGAGTTTGCTCAGTTGCTAACCTTTGTCTATGTCACCATCATCCAGCCAGACAAAAGACTGGCCTTTCTTCACAGGAAGCAGAGGTTCTCAAGCGCGTAGAATCGTGCCACATCCACGAACCAGATAGACTCGTTTCACCAGAGAATTTATCGATTCACCTCCTTGGTCCAAAAGTTGGAGGTTAGACCTCAGCCGTAAATAGAGGTATTCATGCATATTCCTCCTCTGATTATGACATCGACTGACCTTTACCTGATCTTGGCATTTCAGAAACAGCAGGGAAATTAATGGCCCCTAAGCTGGACAAGATGGTATTAGCCAAGTTGAAGACTGGCCGAGGAGAGTTAGAGCCAGGTCAGGCTGTAAACAGAAGAAAGAGGACCAAGAAAAGAGCTTCTCATGTTGCTTTCCCTGTAGTTCTTCTGAGCTCCGCTTCTCCTACGGCTGGGGAGAAGAGGGAGATTTCTGAACTTTTTCGGCCGACAGGGACCGACCTAAATATTCAGAAGGTGGTACCGGCTATAGAGAGAAAAGACAAAAGAAAGCAGGTGCGGGTTGAAGATGACGGGCCTATGGTGCTTTTTGATGCTGGTCATGCATTGGTGAAGGCTGAATGTATGCCCTCTCGCGCCGATATCAAGTATCTGGCTAACCAACCCTCTGCGGCTGTCTGTCAAGAGTTCTTAGTTGAGCTGAGCAAGGTAGGATTTTCTCCTGTTATCCCTTTTTAAGTGTTTTCTAACGCCCTACCTGAGACACTGCCTTGGCTTTTTCTCCGTAGGTTTCCGTCCGGGGCTTCTTTATTGCCCAGGAGGTGTCTAAATCCTCGCTGATGCAGGAAAAGCTAATCAAGAAAAATCAAGAGTTAGTCCTGGATTCTAGACAGATAGAAAAAGAGAGGAATGACACGGTATCGACCCTGAAAGGGAAAGAATCCGAGCTCCAACAAGTGGTGGTGGAAAAGGTTGCTGTTGAGACCAAATTGAGGGAAGAGGAAGAAAAATTTAAGGTCGAGGAGACTCGCTGCTCTCGCCTGTCTGAGGACTTAGCTAAGGTAGTAGAGGAGAAGGAGTCAATGGAAAATAAGGCCTCTACTTTCATGGCTAAAGCTGAGGAGGACCTTAAGCAACTCAGGGGAATTCATGACAAGGAGTTGCAAGAACATTTGGATGAAGTGACTTCATCCTATTTTGATGGTTTTAAAGAGATGAGGAGACAATGCATTCGCAAGTACCCTGAACTGGACTTCAACACCCAACTCTTTGAAATAACCATGCAAGATTCGACGGTTACAGGTGAGGGGGATGACAACCAATGTACTGAGGCTAACTCCCCGACTCTGCCTCCAACTTCTATTGATTCATCAGTTGCCGATAAGATTAACAAATTAGTACAGGATGTTATCATGTTTTCAGTCATGGAGATTATGGAGGAGGTGGCTGATAGAGTTATCGCAGAGGACTGAAGGATGTTTCTATTAGTTTTCAATTTCATTCATCCTCCTGTTGTTTTGAACTTGTTTGACGGGCTAAGCCCAGCGTCTTCTTGTTTTTGCCATGTATTGGATTTTAACAATGTATTATATTGCCTTCTTGGCTTTTAGTGCCACATATTCTTATGTTACGCTGTGACTTATCATGATATTCACAGCTTGCTTGAGTCTTAATATTGGTTATCAAAGACAATTATGCCTTGCCTAGCATGCTGCCGTGCTTACACCTTAGTGTCCGGTCTTCAGCAGTGTCTCAGCACTTCCCGGCTTTCGTCTACAAAGTCGTCGGGTTAACCATTTCGCACTCCTTACCACAGCAAATTCAGACCCTATCATAGCATAAGGATGTGCCTTAGTATCGTGGTACTGGGCTGGCATGTAGCATAGCACCATTCGCCCTGGCGACTTGGGTCATGCCTTAGCATGGGGCAGAGCTGCACCGTGGTGCTGAGTTAGCCTGTGCCTTAGCACTTATTCGCCTTAGCGATTTCAATCATGCCGTGGCATGGAGTTGAACTGCACCATGGTGCTGAGCCCGCTGTGCCTTAGCACTATTCGCCTTGGCGATTTTAATCATGCCGTAGCTTGAGCTGAGTTGCACCGTGGTGCTGAGCTAGCTTGTGCCTTAGCACTATTCGCCTTGGCGACTTGAATCATGCCTTAGCATGGAGTTGAGCTGCACCGTGGTGCTGAGCTAGCCTGTGCCTTAGCACTTATTCGCCTTAGCGATTTCAATCATGCCGTGGCATGAAGTTGAGCTGCACCATGGTGCTGAGCTCGCTGTGCCTTAGCACTATTCGCCTTGACGATTTTAATCATGTCGTAGCTTGAGCTGAGCTGCACCGTGGTGCTGAGCTAGCTTGTGCCTTAGCACTTATTCGCCTTAGCGATTTCAATCATGCCGTGGCATGGAGTTGAGCTACACCATGGTGCTGAGCTCGCTGTGTGGTGAGCTGAGCTAGCTTGTGCCTTAGCACTATTCGCCTTGGCAACTTGAATCATGCCTTAGCATGGAGTTGAGCTGCACCGTGGTGCTGAGCTAGCTTGTGCCTTAGCACTATTCGCCTTGGCGACTTGAATCATGCCTTAGCATGGAGTTGGGTTGCACCGTGGTGCTGAGCTCGCTGTGCCTTAGCACTATTCGCCTTGGAGATTTTAATCACGTCGTAGCTTGAGCTGAGCTGCACCGTGGTGCTGAGCTAGCTTGTGCCTTAGCACTTATTCGCATTAGCGATTTCAATCATGTCGTGGCATGAGCTGAGTTGCACCGTGGTGCTGAGCTAGCTTGTGCCTTAGCACTTATTCGCCTTCACTATGACTGCATAGGGGATGAGAATCAGGTGAAGCCTTCCATTCATATTTGAGCATGAAACTTACACAATCCATGACTTACACATTTGTCATGAGTTGACATCACAAAAAGTAGCCAACAAGTTTTAACAATAACAATATGTAAACAAGATGCTATATAACAGCAATCAACAAGTTTTAATTTGAGCAAATCACATGTAATATTTCTTCAAATGTTTGGCAGCTCTTTCCCCCTTAAGGTCTTGAGTCGATATGCCCCCGCTTTGGAATGTCTGATGATTTGATAGGGTCCTTCCCAGTTGGGTTGGAGCTGCTTCACCTTCTTCCCCATGGGGTATACCTTCCTCAGAACCAAGTCTCCGGTCTGGAATGATCTGGGTTGGACCTTGGCGTTGTGGTACTTTACCATTCTTTGTTGGTAGATGGCGATCCTTGCTGCTGCCTTGTCTCTCTTTTCTTCAACAAGGTCCAGCTCAGCCCTAAGTTCTTCCGAATTCTCTGATTCTTCTGAAGGTGCGGTTCTATAGTTTAACAGTTCCACTTCAATGGGAACCACTGCCTCCGATCCAAAGGCAAGGGAGTACGGGGTCTCACCCGTAGCTGACCTGGGTGAGGTATGAAAAGCCCATAACACATGATGCAACTCGCTCGGCCAGTCCCCCTTTGCCGACTTCAATCTTTTCTTGATGTCTTTCTTTATTTCGCGTTTAGTGACTTCGGCCTGGCCATTAGCTCTTGGATACGCTTTAGATGTGAAGTGTACGTGTATGCCCCTCTCTGCACAAAAATCCTTAAACTCCGAGCTGTCGAACTGTTTTCCTAAGTCAACCACCAAGACCCTAGGTAATCCAAACCTGCAAATAATATTCTGCCAAAGAAACGAAATGGTGGCACGGGAGGTGATGATGGGTAAAGCTTTAGCCTCGACCCACTTTTTGAAGTAGTCAATTGCCACTACCGCATACTGCCGTTGCCCTGCTCCCCTGGGGAGGGGACCTATGAAATCCATGCCCCATTCGGTGAAAGGCCAAGGCCCTCTCATGGGACTCATCTCAGTGGGGGCAAATGGGAGATATTAGCAAACCGCTGACAAGAATCACACTTCCTGGCTAGTGATGCGCAATCGCCCTGCATGGTGGGGCAGTAATACCCCATACGAATAATTTTATGAGCAAGGGCTCTGCTTCCGAGGTGGGCTCCGCAAATGCCCCCGTGAACCTCTTCTATAGCTCTACTCGCTTCCCCTTTCATCAGGCACCTGAGATAGGGCAAGGAAAATCCCCTTTTGTATAAAACGTCACTCATCAATACATACTTTGCTGCATGGATTTTGAGTTTTCTGGCCTCCTGTTTATCCTCTGGCAATTCTCCCGCCTTTAGGTATTTGATGATGGGCTCAGCCCATGAATTTGAATAGTCAATTGTCATGATTAGCTGCTGGTCTCCCCTCATGCTTGGGGATTTCAGCACCTCGATCAGTATCCCCTCTAGAGGGGGCTCTTCCGATGAGGTCGCAATTTTGGACAATAGGTCAGCTTCTTGGTTCTCTAACCTTGGTATCTGAGATATTGAAAACGCGTCAAACTTCTGGGCTAGGAGCTTGACTGCTCGCAGGTACCCCTCCATCGTTTCTTCCTTTGCCTCAAATTCCCCATTAACTTGGCCCACTACGAGCTGAGAATCACTCATCACGGCCAAACGTTTCAACCCGATCACTTGTGCAATTTGGAGACCAAATACCAATGCCTCGTATTCCGCTTGGTTATTTGTAGCATTGAACTCAAATTTTAATGCGTACTTTAGCTTTTCTCCTTCTAGAGAGGTCAGCATTATCCCTGTCCCACTCATCTTATTCGTCACTGACCCGTCTACGTGCAGGAGCCATGTTTTTTCATCCCCCTTATTGACCTCATCATCTGGTGTTGTGTACTCCACAACGAAATCTGCTAATGCCTGAGCCTTCATCGAGCTCTGAGGCATATAATCTATGTCAAACTCTCCCAGCTCTAAGGACCACTGGATGAGACGCCCTGACGTGTCCGGGTTGTGGAGGGCCCTTCTGAGTGGTAAGTCAGTTAGAACACTGATGAGATGTGACTGAAAGTAAGGCCTCAACCTTCTGGCCGCAGTAATCACTGTAAAAGCCACCTTCTCAATCTTTGGATATCTCGTCTCTGATCCTCTTAGTGCTCTGCTTATGTAGTAGACTGGATGCTGAATACCATTATCCATTCGTATTAGGACCGAGCTGACTGTATATGAGGTCACCGCTATGTACAGAAATAGCTCTTCCCCATCAACTGTAGAACTGAGCAATGGGGGACGTTGCAAGTAATATTTTAATTGATTGAAAGCATGCTCGCTTTCATCTGTCCACGCAAAACTTTTCTTCAAAACTTTAAAGAAAGGCTGACATTTATCTGTTGCCCTGGATACCAACCTGCTCAGCGCTGCCACACAACCTGTGAGCCGCTGCACCTCCTTAACTGTCCTGGGGGATTTCATTTTCAGAATTGCCCTGATTTTCTCCGGGTTGGCTTCAATCCCTCTCTGAGACACCGTGAACCCCAGGAACTTGCCTGATGCGACTCCAAACGCGCATTTCGTCGGGTTTAATTTCATTCTGTATTTCCTCAGAATATCAAAGGCCTGGGGTAGATCTTCTACATGACTGGCCCGTTGTCTGCTTTTCACCAACATATCGTCACATAAACCTCCATATTCTTGGATATCAAGCTTTTGAACATCCTATTAACCAACCTCTGGTAAGTGATCCCCGCATTCTTTAACCCAAAAGGCATGACGGTGTAACAGTACAGCCCCCTATCGGTGACAAACGTCATCTTCTCCTGGTCGTTCTCGTCCATTTTGATCTGGTTGTAGCCAGAAAACGCGTCCATAAAGCTCAGCAGTTGGTGCCCAGATGTGGCGTCTACTAGCTGATCAATACGAGGGAGTGGGAAACTGACTTTTGGACACGACTTGTTAAGATCCTTGAAATCAACACACATTCTCCACTGCCCTGAGGACTTCTTGACCATCACCACGTTAGCAATCCAAGTGGGGCACTGCACCTCCGGTATGGATTTGGCCCTCAACAACTTGTCAACCTCTTCAACCGCAGCTCTGCTTCTGTCAGGTGCGAAAGTCCTTTTCTTCTGCTTGACTGGTCTATGGTTCGGATTTACATTCAACCGGTGCACCATGACCCGTGGATCTATCCTGGGCATATCCTCGTGCGTCCAAGCAAAGATATTCTTATTACTCGCCAAAAACTTGATTAAAGCATCCTTCTCACTACCTTGCAGACCTGTTTCCAGTTGGATCCTTTTACCCGGTTCCTCAGGCCAAATCTGTAATGCGGTGAGTTCCTCCACAGGCTCCCCCTCAGTAATTTTTCTTCATCCCTAACGTCCAGCTCTTCCAACCTTTCTCCAAACTCCCTTGGGAGCGTCCCTTGGACCCTAATGGGAGGATCTGGGAGCGCCTTGTCCTGTCGAGTCTTCAGAGTCTGGTTTTCCCGGCGCGCTTCCTCCAAAGTTTTCATAATCTTATTCAGGGTTATATAGCTGGGAGGTCTCTGCGATTGTCTCCTGCCGTCGACCAAACGCTAACCATCCAGAAATCCGTCACCTTATCGAAGAATAGTCGTTCCCACAGACGGCGCCAACTGATGACGCTGACTTCTGGATCCTACGTCGCTGTCCTTCAAACCCTGCAAGCACACTTCTTGACGTCGGTCCGACGCCTGCCAAAAAGCCTCCGATGCTTAAGTTAGTCCAGAGATTTTGGGAGAGAGGAAAATTCTTATGGAAAATTAGGTTAAAGAAGAAGTTCCCACCATTACCTTGGTCCCTCCAAGGGATTTATACCCCTCCTCTATTTTAGGAGTGTTTCCGCAATCTTTTACAACGTTTCCCTATTCATTTGGCATGATCCCGCAATTATAGACGGCTATATCGTCTTTCTGTTTCAGAACAGTAGACTTTCCAATTTAAATGATGTGCGGGCGGGAAGGACGTGCCTCCGTCACACCCAGTCCCAATATCTGAGGTCACCATATTCTTGTCAGCTCCACGGCTAAGGTCCTCACGGTTAGGTCAGCGGACACATAGCCTCAGAGCTGACCTAAGGTCTAGTTCCTTGGTGATGAGCTCTTAGCTCGGCACAACCTATCAGTTATTTTAACTAGTTTTCATAAGATGCTTATATAATTAAGATTGTAATCACGAGATTGAACATTGAATAATATTGAATTGCTGTGAGAATCTCTCTTTATTCTTGTGCGCAAGATCGTTTCTCAAGTATTCGGGAATTAATTCGTTTTGGAATAGTACGTCAACTATTCTCTCGTATAATCCGTTGCGTCATAAATCCTGAGCATCAACAAAGGGTAGGTGGCTATAACAGTTTTTTATGCAATCCTATTCACAGTCATGCCAGACGGAATAGTTGAAATTTTATCAAGTGTGAGTATAAGGGGGAAAACACATCTTCTCAAGTTTCACCTAATTAAATGAGTCTTACGTTGATAAATATGCACTTCATGCTTTTTTTTCTAAAAGAACATTAAAATTACAGTCATACTCATATGACCCACAAGTAGTTGGTACTGAATGTCAAAACATCTAAATAACAACAATAAACGTTCGATGCCAGCATAATCTGCTTTCTTTAACGGAAATCATTCGGCAGGTGACCTCCACCGGGTAGGTCAATCTTTTCAGATTAGGTGAGATCTAACAGCTTTGATAGTAATCGCCACAAATAAGAAAGTGAACAAATGCATTTTTCGCCTACTGAATATGTTTTTCTTGGATTGACCGGGCGATCTATTGGAGGCAGACAGACACTCTAAAAGATTGATTATTTAGGTGCCAATTCCTTAAAGATTAAATGCCGGAGGAGTTGTACTTACAGTTTCGAGCATTCCTCGGGTGTCATAGTGGTACCCTCCAGAGAAACCTTTGGTTGCATCAGCTCTAAGGTACAACATCAGCCATGGGTACAGTTTTGTGGTCTTGAGTTTGTGGCTAAAAACCCAACTCCCAACACCGACTTTCTTCTCCCAAATCACCTCAAAGTAAGAGATCCCACTGATATTCCCACGAGTAATAATATCAGAACCCAAATCATAGGTTCCATTGAACCCGCCTCTCATTGTGCCATTATTAGCCGATGATAACCTCGTGGGTTGATGATACAAGAGGGGTTGATTCATACACTCATTTCCTAAACAAGGAAACCTTCCAGGAGAGAAAGGGGGAACCTTTTTCCCATTCGCTGGACACAAACCAGATTTCGTGTCATAGTTGCCATTTTTTAACATAATCATCCAAAATTGCCATGGGTTTTTCTTAGTGTCCCCAACTTCACATAAAGAACCCAGATACAACTCCTTCTCGGCAGCATAAAGGTCTGGATTGTGTAGAGCTTTCGTGCTCAAACCAGGGAAGTCCTTCCCCACCCCAAGTTTGTTATCGGTCTCTGTTACTTTGTGATTCAGAGAGAAACCTTCCCCTTTACAACATAAATCACATCATCTTTTAGGGAGGAGAAAAAAAGTGTTAGCGGAAACTGAAGGGAGATGATTCGTTTTTTGGTATTTTAAGAAAGTAAAGTTCAAAAACATACTACAGAAGACCTATCAATTAAATTTAAGAGCAAGGTAAGATGATATCGGGAATCCACCGAAAGCATTTTAAGAGTTTGATTTTCAAAAATGAAACAGAGCGCAAGTAAAATAAATTTGGATAGCTAGCTAGGGATCGATATGTATGTATGTATGAGTGGGTGGGGAGATTTTGGCTTACTTGAGGAGAGATCAAAACAATCGGCAGCTCTGGGGCTACCCATGGAAGGGGCTTCTTTCCCAACTTCATTGCAGAAGTTC
Source organism: Monotropa hypopitys (assembly GCA_002855965.1). Classification (NCBI taxonomy): domain Eukaryota; kingdom Viridiplantae; phylum Streptophyta; class Magnoliopsida; order Ericales; family Ericaceae; genus Monotropa; species Monotropa hypopitys. The sequence continues at coordinate 9,688 of NMUG010008713.1, forward strand.
CAAGCTTCAAAGGCTATCCTCAGTCCGTCTCTTCCCATTCCTGGGTCTCCCACCGCCGACACAGTACTATTGCTTGCTTTACAGCAGCAGCAGCAGAAGAAGAAGACAAGAACATTTGCCACAGAAAAAAGCATAAGCAATTGAGAATCCATGATAACTTCCAAAATGACAGAGCGAATAGTAGAGTGAGGAAATAAAAATCCCGTGGGTGATGAATTAGCAAATAGGAGAATGAGATTGGTGGATCTATAAATAAATGTCAGGAGAAATGGGATCTGTAACAACTGCCTCATCGATTCGCCAGCTGCAGCTGAGCAGCTGATGATGTCAATGGTTATGGTTATGTATGTATGAGGTTATTTGTTGGCCCCTCCCCCCACCCAACCCAACCCAACCCAACCCCAATATGACCCTAGATTAGCTTCTATCAGTATCACCCTCCCTCCTCTTTCTTCTCTTCTGGTACTTTTTACTTTACTTTTGTTAATGTACTCTTATGATAGTGCCAAGCTGTGTATCTCGGTCGTTTGTTTGTGTGTGGGCGCGCGCAGTGTTGCTCCTTTTCTAGTGGGTCTATAATATTAAATGCTAGAGACACAACAAAAAGTCACAACAATGTTACAACAATGACATTTTGTGATACTTTTATGTTGCAAAATATCACAAAACTATTACAAAATATTATTATTGTGACATTGTTGTGATCATTTATTGTATCTCTAGCCTTCCTCGTCTATAATTTAATTTACTTCTGCATCATTCTTTTAATATATCAAAATGTCTGATCAACAATGAGAATCTTCAAATTCTTCAAATCTGCTTAAGTTAATATCTTTTCAAAAAAAACTTAAAAGAATATGAAAAAATAGAATTTAAAGAGAGAAATTCAGTATGAATATTTTGTGTACATTCATTTATGTAATTTTTTGCCTTTTATATACATTCTATCTTTTTTTGTCATCTTTGGGTCTCACCTTTCACTTTTGGAATTTGAAAGATGGGGTTCTGACTATATCTTTCACTTCTACTGTCTTTAGTGCCTTCTTTATTGTATTTTTGTAATAACTGATGTGCTTTTACTGCTTCCATTATCTTTAATCATATGCATTTATTCTGATTTTTTGTCTTTATCGTCTCAATTAATTTTATTCTTTGTCGTTTTTTTCATCATTTATCTTGCCATTTTCTACGTAACATTCTTTTTGGAGAGTATTTAATGAATAAAATTTTTTATTTCAATCATTAAATAGGATTTGAACTTCTCATCTTGACCAAATCTTTTATATTTTCTTTCTTAACTTTAATATTATATTTACATACAAAACATCACAGTGATCATTTTCGACCAATTTCTCGCACAAAATACACTCTCCGAATTCAAATTCAGCTCAGGAGGTGTACTGTAGCAGTACTGTTGTCGAAAGACATTGTTCATCCCGTTCTTTTCTACTTGGAATCTATTCTTAGCTCGGGAAGTCATTTTTTTGCGTGGGAATGAATAATTTCTGTGCGGGAAATAATTCTTGATAATTTCTCACAACTTCAAATTTACTTTCGTATCCTTATAATTATTTTTATCCACAACAAAAGCTCTCTAACTTGGTCCAAAACTTTGCAGAGCACAAGGTCTAGGAAAATCTGATTATTGGTCTACATGCACATACTATTTGGGTGTACTAACATACAAATGATTTTCTTTCTTTAAAATTCTTTTTTCAAATCTCGAAAAGACATTTAAGGAAAACGATAATGGCATGTTTTTCAATATTTCCTATGCAGGCACATTTAATGTGCATTAAATGTAACAGTCTCATATCGCCTCATTTACTTAAAAAGCTATT
>NMUG010008714.1:0-11533 GCA_002855965.1 Monotropa hypopitys
CTCCTTTTAGTTCGGACCCCAACACATCCCATGAATGATACTTTTATATATGATGGACGAAGCCATTTTCAAAAAGGTTTGAGCATCCCATGCCCTGAAAATAGCTATTGCTATATGCAATAGTTCGTACGCCCCGCGCACATTCTTGGGTACGCCCCGCGCACATTCTTGGGTCTTACTTAGGTTACCAATAATTGGACTTACTCAGGTTCCCAATAACGCCACACGTCCCACGCAGGCAATGCATAATATATATATGTATATCATGCTTATCCATCTTATAACATGCATCTCATCTTTTTATATCATTTCTCGTTATGCATTATATAACCAATGCAACAACAACAATAACCATCGTACAACCAGTGCAATAATTATAGTTTAACAAAGACTTGCAGACGTATAATTAAAATACCATAATTTTACACTCACCAATACCACTTTTCAAACCTTTTCCTTGCCTTTGAGCGAGGCCTCAATGCCTTCCTCAAGTGTCCCTGTCAATCAAACTATAAATTTCAGTCCGCATGATATATAAATTGACAAGGGAAACGAAATCATAAAATTAAACCAACATTCGATATAGTTTGATTTTTATAATTACCAACTATAGAATTAACCATTATTAAACAGCTTATTAGAGTCTCCAATTAGCCCATAATACCACCCAAACACATCCGAAGTCTGTATCTGAATACCCCGAGAAGTTACCAAAATCTATCAAAAAACCCAAGAGGGACCGGTCTCCCGCGACATGGGGGACCGGTACCCGCCCCCTTGGGTACCCTACTGCATTTAGGGGACCGGTCTCCCACATTATGAGGGATCGGTCTCTCCCTTCTTCTCCAACTTACTGCATTGCAGGGACCCGTCTCCTGCGTTATGGGAGATCGGTCTCCCCCTAACAGAAACCGAATTTTTGATAATTTTGACGAACAATCACTTCTCCAAACTCCTCCAAACTCGATTTGATGCTTACAACTTCAAAATTTTCCTAAACCAAAGTGTTCCCAACACCCATACACTATACATACTCAAATCTAGACCTTTACAACCCTTCGTTTCATCCTAAAATCAAGTTTTGAATATATAGATCTAGGATTTACCCCCAAAACAAGATTACCCTAAACTACTCGATCTAGGCCAAATATGAAACGATATGAAGATGAAATATATATTAATGGATTTGTATTTACCTTAGGAACAATGTTGAAGAAGATCTCTTCCTTCAATCTTTACTCCAAGACCTTCAATCCCTTAAATCACTCTTTAGCCCTTAGTCTTCTTGTAACGACTTGGATTTCCAAAATCTTTTAAATTCAATTCTTTGATTTCGATATATATATCGGGGAGCTTTAAATTGGTTTCGACCTCTCGGTCTTGGATTTTCTCCCTCGGCATATAATTCGGACGATAACGAGATGTTTCAGTAGGTCCTCAAATTACTAGTTTGATCGTTAGAGACGTTTGTGGCTTTGCGGAAGGCCATGACGTGGCTTTAGGATGCTTGTTCGATGTTCGGAACATGTTGGAAATGTCCAGAGTTGTGTCGGGAAGGTTTGGGAAGAGTTTGAAGTCATTCCAAGCATTTTCTGGAAGGCTCGTCCAGACAACGGGTTGGTCCCATCCGGACGAAGGTTACAGAATGTGGGGTTTTGCTCCAGGAGGCTTCGTCCGGACCATGGTGGTGTTCGTCCGGACTATGGTAGGTATTCGTCCGGACGACGGGGGTCTCATCCGGACGACGGTAACAGACTTTGTGTTTTAATTGCTGGGTCACACGTTTTTGACTCATTAAAACATTTCCTCTCTCCCTCTTGTCCGAAAATGCTCCCCCTTCTCTCTAAAAACCATAGAAACTCCTCCCTTCTCTCTCAAATCCACTCTAATCCACCAACCACTTGAAGATTTGATCTTCACAAACCCTCTTCTCCTCTCCTACCTTTACGCTGCTATGGTGGCGGATCGTCCATCAGAGGAAATTCCCACGCCTAGGGTATTCAAGGTTCATTGGTTGAAGAAATGTCATTCACAAACCTTGGAGAGCTTGAGGAGATCTACGCGATGACGGGCTCGGATCATGGCAGTGTGTTGGACATTTTTCGGCGACTTTTCCGGCAATACTCCGGTGGGTAAATTCTTAACTCCTATTGAGTATGTGTGTGTGTGTATGTAGGGTCAATCAAATGACCATAGTTAGTGTAGATTACATTTTATGACCTAGAATTTATTTTAGTGGAATTGAGCGGTGATCTTGTGTCCGCTAGGTGTTTGATATAATGCCCGAGGAGCTTGTGAATCACATTGATGGGGCCCTAGGATTATATTATGGTCAATTGAGTCTAAGTATCATTCGAGGCTAATGTGAGCATCACGTGTTTGATGAAATTCCTGTGAGAGGGATGACTCGTGTTTTGGTGACTTGTATGATTGATCGGTGGCCATTGGAGTTTAGAGCCACTAAGTGTTCGACAAAATGCCCTTGTGAACCTTAAGTTGTGTTTTGGGTTATCACGACATTTGAATCATCGTAGGACATGTGTGTGGAACAATTGGGTAAGTCGAGTCTCAAAATTGTAATAAATCCCCTTGATCTTGCAGGACACCATATGTTTGGTGATATTTCCATGTGGGCATTGAATTAGGATTTGGGTGTCAAAGTCCCTCCCTCCCTATGTTGGTAGACTTGGGCATTCTTTGGCCCATTGTGGTAGACTGTTAGTCTTGAAACCCTTGGTTGAGGTTGAATGGTGTTATTAGACTTGGTTGTCTCCTTTGGATTGACCAAGGTGGAGCTAGTCATTTAAGGAATTACGTAAGTGGTTCGATATACCCAAGTGAATGTCAAATATGGAGGATATGCCCCACGAGGGCTACTCATACTCAATCTTGAATCTATCACTTAAATAAAAATGTGATCTAGTAAGTTGACGCGATGATGTGGTCTAGATGGGACGACATAGTTTGATGGCTTTGGCTAGACATGATAATGACTGAAAAGGAAAATGATAGGATAAATCAAGAATAGACTTATGAGGGGATTCTTAGATTTGTCCCTAATGTGATGGAAACACTTAACTACGTGGAATCATAGGGTACCGTGGGCCCTCCCAAATAATTTGGGGAACGCTGGAATATTTATTTTGGGAATGTACTTGATTTTAGGGATTCCTGGGATGGCCGCTCCATCTATGACATTGTGCACAATGGGGGCTACGTGAGCCCTCCCAACGGACTTTGGAGAAGACAGTAGGTAACCTAGAATGGACTTGACTAGGGATTCCATGGTTATGTCCCTTGAATAAGAAAATTAGGATAACCCGAAATGGACTTGACTAGGGATTCCGTGGTTTATCCATGTGGTGGGATAATCTGGAATGGACTTGACTAGGGATTCCAGGGTTATGCCCCTTGAATGAGAAAATTAGGATAACCCGAAATGGACTTGACTACGGATTCCATGGTTTATCCATATGATGGGATAACCTGGAATGGACTTAACTAAGGATTCTACGGTTACGTCCCTTGAATGAGAAAGTTAGGATAATCTGGAATGTACTTGACTAGGGATTCCATAGTTTATCTATATTCATGGTAATCAATGAATGGAAAGATAGAAATAAAAGAAATATCTCAAATATCCAATATGGCATTTGAATCCAATACATGACGATAACGATAGTTGGCGTGGCTCGCAACGTGAGTTATGGTTAGATATTTTGCCATGGTGTTAGTGTGGGATCCTTAGTATATCCTTAGAGTTATTGTACCTTAGTAGTACGATTGGTTGAGTTGAGATTAGAGGTTGCTTTGGTTGGACTTGGGATGTCGTACCCTTATATCCACTTGACGTTGCGGGTACTAGTTAGATACATCTTGTTGGCGATACGCCTTTGTCATGGTTGCCTTGAGTTAGGTTTACACCACGTGCACTTGGTTTCTTTACTATTTTAGTACTTTGTTTGTGGACACGTAGGCACGCACTGCATGTGCATGCTTGGTAGTAGTTAGGGGTTTTCTCACTGAACCATGGTTTGCTCAGACTCTCTTTCTTTTCCTTTTTCTAGTCTGTGTTATATGGCTAGACGGACTTGATGACTTGGAGTCGGAGTCAGTTTCTGGGTTTTCTTGGACTCGGCTACTTCCGTTTCAGTGGCTTCTTCTATACAGGGTAGTGTAGATACAACGTTTCAATTGTACTTTCCTTTTCTTTGTACTTCAGCTTTAGCTAAGACTTTGTACTTGCACCTTAGTTTCATTTGTAGCCGTGTATGACATTTGTACTTTACTTCTGCTTGTAGTTCCTGATTGTACCATGTATCATGTAATGAGAATTCAACTGAATATATATCTGAATGGCAAGTAGTTGTATCCCTTGTTTATTATTTAAACTGCTTTAAAAAAGGTTTGAAAATCCGGGGCGTGACAACTTGGTATCAGAGCTTTCGGTTTGAATACCTTGGAGCCGTGGAGAGACACTTAGTCTCTATGGGTTCTCTTGGTCATTATATTGTTCTTCGGTCATGTATGTATGCTTGATGTGCTCTATCGTATCATGGCCTTGTGTCTTGAGGTATCCTTCTTGTTTGTCTCCTTCCACGAATGTTGAGTTTCTCCATCTCTTGGAAGTTGAGTGTTGATCTTTGTGGCTAGTCTAGTTGCCTTGTGGTGTTAGTGCTCTTGTGTCCTCTCTCCTAGTGATCTTAATGCATCTTTTGTGGTTATTATTGGGGTTTAGGCTCCTCTATACCTCTAGAGTTGAGTTGGTGGTTGGTGGTAAGATGAGATTTGTGGAAGTGTTCGAGAATTACTATTGTGATCATTCCTCGTCTTGCCGTTAGTGAGGCGGAACTTGGGTCTTGTCGGCACACTGTATTGAGATTTTGGCGACCTTGGTTTTGGTTTGGTGATTAGTGATATCTCTTGGAATCCTTTTATTTTAAAGTGGATTGCCTTTCCATGTTGAGGTATTAACACTTGTGTAGTTGTTGGTAAAATGGGCCTTATGGTTCATTCGAGTAGGTGTTTCCTTTTCTAAGTTGGTAGAAATGTTGGGGCGTTACCGAGATTTCCTAGCGTTTTTCTTTAAGGGGTATGACCCGTCGGTCATATCTCTTTGCGAGATCAAATTATTTATACCCGTTTTGAGTTTTGTATTGAGGACACAATCATCGGTGTCGTTTAGAAATCTTTGCGTTGTTCCTTGCCCCATTGGTCGGGAGGTGGAATCTTGATTGTAGTGGCATGTTGCCTTAGTCCTTCGTCATTAGATGTGAGATATAAATTGGCGTTAGTTTCGTCGTCGGTGTTTTCCCTTATCTTATCCTATCGGTTGTGTACTTGTTGTACGCACTCCTTACCTTGTGGTTTGGGAAGGTAAAGTTTGGCCTTAGCGGCATGGTATGTTCAGCCGCTTGTAACTCATTTATCATTGGTGTTCAAATTTCCTATTGGGATCTCTCAAGTTTGGAAGAGCTAACTATTTTCCTGTTGTTAGGGCATGAGTTCCCTTGAGGCTATTGGGATTTAGGTATATCATCCCATTTGAGTTTAAGTCCTTCCGTAGTCTTGTGAAGAACCTTGAGGCGTCGCCGAGATTGTTGGGATACTTCTCTTTAAGGGGTATGACCCATTGGCCATAATCTTTTGTAAGATCACCTTAGTTTTGTTAGCCATAAGTCTAAGTTGAGTTGTTGGAGTTGTCTTGGGCTAACCGTTGGCTTAAGGTGCGATTCGGGACGCATTCGTTTTTGGCTAGATATTTCGTATTGTAGTGAAAGTGGTTAGGTTGGTCGTTGGAAGTCCTATATCCGGTGATCGTGCATTGGCCCTAGATGTATTTGTGCTCGATGACCTAGTCGATCGAGGAACGTGTGGGTGCGTGCCGTGATCATCTTTATGGTTTCTTATTAGATGATCTGATTGAGGCCAACCCTTGGCTCTTTAGGATTCGCGATATCCTCCATACGTTCAAAAAAATCGTTAGTATTGGCATCAGAGTAGTGCTGTAACACTTCCAAATTTTGAAACATATTTTTTTTAAAAATAGAAGGTGGAGTGTTAAATGGGTAAAGAGTATCCAAACAAGGGTGAAGTACAACTACCACATCAACTACCCATCTCAATAATTATTATCATATGCTCTGCAATGAAATGAAAAAAAATATGAAAGATGCAAAAAGGGTTTTATAACACAACCCTATACAACAGTGCATCAACTAAAAGAGAAAGGGCCAAATGGGATTTTATATGATAATCCTGTACAACGTGGCCAACAGAAAGTAAAGAGGTAAGCAGTACTGAAAAGAAAGACGACCTACGGTCTACTATCCGGTCAAGCCTCAAGTCCTGCAAAGGATCCCGTAGCTACTCCAAGACAAGGAACAAGGTCCTACAAAAGTAGAGGGTCAGGCACCACCGCCTGATAGAGATAATCTATCTCCTAACGTCTATAATATTGGGGTGAAGGTGTGTGCTCATGCAAGGAATATAATATGACATATACAATGGATCTCATTATAATATAAAACCGTAAGTTTGTTCCTTCATTCCACATTCGACTCAAAGTAGGGTAGAAGTAAGACAAGACTCAAGAGAGTTATAAACACTGAATATGACCCTACATTTTCCAAAACGACTCATTTCCTTTCTTTCAAAACAATTGGTTTCTAGTATACCAATTAACCCGCATTGTTCAGTGTTCCCATTCATTTCCCGCCCCTTATAGAGATAAGGGCAATATCAATCATTGTTTGAGTTTTAGCTTGTTCCGCGCTAGTTGCTCGTCAACAGACTAACCGATAGGATCCTCGTATTCCCCAACACATCGGGAGGGCCCAGACAACCCCCCATTGCACAATGTCATGAGTGCTCACAGTAGTCACTCAAGGTACCCCAGCTACCCATAATCAAGCCAACTCAATTATCACATTTCATTAGGGTCTTTAATTTAAGTTTATTGTTCACATTCATTATTCCCGCACGAATAGGGCAACGCCTCCTAATTCGCTATATAGACCCATTATGTGATTTATTCCCATCCTTTCCAAGACACCCATTTTATTCCCAAAACATGTTGTTCGTTCACAAAATCCTTCTTTGTTCGATTCATTAAGAAAACGTGTCAAAACAACGTTCAACCCACTAACACCCGTAGAAATCCCAACACAAGCCATTTACCCCCAATTTAATTTTATAAAACGACAATGACTCATTTTCTACAAGATTGGGTCTTTTCAAAATTGAACTTCGAATCGAACAATTAACATCCTAGGGAGTACATAGAGACCCTAGACAATACCCGTACACGACCAATTTGAATGAACGATGACCCGTTAACACTAATTGTGTGAACACACTAAATCGACGGAATTTCATAAAACAATTAAGGAAGAATTAAGGAGGCCAACATTACAAACGAGTGGGATAGAAAACTCTACCTTAATCGGAGCTCCGGTGATGCTCACCAGAAAATTTGCTGGAAAACTTTGCCGGAAAACTTCACCGGAAAACCTCCATGGCCGGAGTGAACCAAGCTCACCAACGGGAAGCTCTCGCGATGCTCTACAACATTAGAGAAGACCAAAACCTTATCCGAGCAACTAATAAAAACCTAGGGTTTTAGAGAGGGAGAGAAACTTACCGATCCGAGATGATCCAAGCACATCACCGCGAAGAGGGGAGCATGGGGAACACCATTAATGCTTCGTATTTCGCCCAAAACTCCACGGATCGTCCATAAACAAAGAGAGAAGGGAGAGGGAGAGAAGAGGGAGGTAGAGAGAGAGAGAGAGAGTAAGATCTATAAAAATGGGGCATGAAATGCCCTAAATCGAGCCATGGGTTGTATATATAAAACCCCCACGCGAAAATACCAAAAAGCTCTTCATTTAATCCAAAAACAGCGAATCTGGCCTTCCCGACCGGTCAACAGAAAGTACCCAACCGGTCGGGACCTCTAAAATGTGCCCTCTGAACACTCTCGACCGGTCTACGACGGTACGGTCGACCGGTCGACAAGGCTAAAAATGCACTGGTTCTGAACGGTGAAATTTCCGAGAGTATTTTGGCCAAAACTTCTTCGTCCGGACTCCGATTGAGACGATTCAAGTTGCGTTGGGTTTCTAATCACATTATCTACGACTTTCATGAACAAAGAATTCTGATTTGAAGAATGGATCAGGTCGATAGATTTTAAACGTGATTTAGGACTTATCCGAACGTCCAACCATCGACGAACTTCATGCCGGGGACGCCCATCTCACCCGGACTTACTCAACGTGACATTTGATCATTATAGATGCTTTCAAACATCTCAAGATCTCAATGACACGTGAATTTTGATTTATCGAATTTATTGAACAGATGAAAATTAATTAAAATTTCCAGAGTGTGACAAACTACCCTCCTTACAAAAATTTCGTACTTGAAATTTCCAAGGTAAAAGAATCGATACACGATACCACGAGGAGAACAACATTCGAAACACAAATCACGTGGATTCCCAACTGCGACAACTCCGTTTTGAATACCCAACAACAATCGCAAACCAATCATACCACCGAATTTCCTCACGAGAACGACACGTCGCAACTTGAAAAACACCCACAACGCAAGAAACGCCGAAGAAGAACTGGAATTATGCAAGAGATATCCCCTCGAAAAAGTTAAGAACTTCAAAGGAAGCAATTTCCGAACATCTACACATTCACCCGCCACGCAATCAAGCAAGAATAAGGATTTTCAAACAAGTATGGCACGAGCGTCAAACCGCAAGGATATCGCCATGAAATTTTTTAAAGAAATTCCACAAAATTCTAGAACATGCCACAACACAATGTGGACATGCCGGAAAAAATTTCCAAGTGCCAAAACACCAAGCATACGAGGGGATACGACACGGATATGCTGACACACGAAGGATATGCTGAGGACACACTGATACGGTACCGACACGCAGATACGATACGGACACTATACGGATACTGCGATTTTTCCAAATGTTTTTCTAAAATTTTCTGAAAATAAAAGAATGGTTGTCGACTACCGCAAAGAAGTCTACAATGACTTTATCATCACGAACACTCAAAACAACCTCGAAATAGGTTTTCGAACAAGGTAGGAACAATCCAACTGATACGAAGCAGGCTTTGAAAGCAAGACAAGTCACAAGGGATGGTCACACACAACAACCGTGCCACCCGAATCACACCAAACTACCACAACGCCACCCAGAGAAGAACTCAACAATCAAAATCTCACAAACCAACCCGCACACACCTAGCGCAGTACCAGAATGACTAAGAAGTTCGATTTGAGGTGTACTGGCCAGTCATATTCTCAAAACAATCCTTCATGGTCATTCCTATACCACATAACACGGACTATGCACACCGGTCATGACAAACATTACCACAATCCAAGTCGGTGCAGTCGACTTCAAGAAGACACATACGTTCTACCCCAACGCTCGTAACACAATTGCACAACCCAAAAGGGAACTTACCTCGCTAATCACACCAACGACAAACCAATCCCATACACACTATCAAACAAACTCCAAAGGAAGACAACATCGCAGAACGGAGGTGTCTAAGCATAAATGGACACGATGCCAACAGATACGACAACAATCCGGATTCGCACGAAGACATGGCGAACAAGAATGAATGCACAAAGGCAACCCGCACGACAAGAGTGCACGAAACATGAATACGATTCCCGAAAACAAGCTCTACGAAGTAGATAGATCAATATGCGCGAGACGAACAACACATCACCGCTACAACAAGCGCCACAACGATAGACGTACCACAAACAGTCAACAAGAAGATGGCGACAGCCAGTCGCAACGTCAAAGTTGGAAACAAGAATCAAGAAATTTTTTTGAACAACATACAGCTTCTGCAATTGCCACCAAGTGTCAACAAGAAATACGAGAAGTCGAATCGCACACCACCGAAGAACAAAGAATCCTAGTAATGACAAGGATAAGGCATGAGTGTACGCGACAACATTTCCAATAAGGATGGTAGAGACCATCGATCAAGGACACTGATCCCCGAAAGTAGACGAGTCAACAAGCAACCAAGGAATGGCATCCACTCACCGATCCTGCAAAGGTTAACCAAGGAGGAACTCAATATGCCGAGAAGAGAGAGACCTGGCGAACCACATTCCACAATTAGGAAGAAGCGAAAGAATCAACCAAGCCACGATTCACCTCCTACAACCTTACACCCAAATGACAAAACAATTCTAACTCTAGTCTCCAAGTCCCAAGCAAACACACGGTACTTCAGTTCACCAACTAATTTATTCCATCTCTCCTAGACTCATGATTTCAACCAAATCCGCATCCCCAAGGACTAAGTCGCCAAACAAGACCATCACACTTCTATCTTTCAACCAAAACCATTTTCTTTCCACATCATTACCTAACAAGGCAAGAAATCCAAGTACCATTTCTAGAGAGAACCACAAGATAGTCACACATGCACTATCACTTCAAGGCAACAAGAAAGAACTAAAATCCTCAAACCACTTTCCCGCTCACAACACAACAACACTCATCGGGCAAACACCAAGGCATCTCGAAAATAGGTCTAACACCTAAATCACCTAAAAATCCCAATTGACCAATCTGTTGATACCCCATTTTGGCTCACCATCTAAAATCAGTCAAGTCAAGGCCGAGATAAATCAGTCGACTTCAGAATCGGCCGAATCAGGCTCAGAACAAATCAAAACGTATCTACGGCATGTCCGAACCTTCTCGCGAGCAAATATCGGAGATCAACACAGATGACTTCTCAACAAACAAATGTCGGAAAAATGTCAGGAATATTTTTCTAAAGTTAGATTTTGGAAACGAGGTGCAGTTCATGGCAAACGGCAAGAAGACACCGAAGAAGCCGACGCACGACATGCGTTCCAGGCCGGTATCGGCAGAAACTCATGTGAATGTCCGAAATTTAATCTTTCAATGGAAATTTGATCGTAAAGTCATTACTGAGGAATCTGCATGATCACCAACGTCATCGGGTGAAAATATGGGATTTATTCGGATCCGAGCGTCATTATATTCGGAGCATCAAGAAATGACAAGACGACATCGGAAATGTACAAACTGATTTTTCATGGAGTCCTGACGAAGAAACAAAAATTTACTGCAAGTCAGTTTCTGCAAATTACCCCACGATGGTGAGACGAGCACAATCCGAGGAATTCTGTGTGAGGAGAAAGGGTCGGAAAGTAAGCGGCTCTTGAAGAATCGTCCGATTTCAGCGGCGATAATTTTAAAATTCATGATTCAAGCCAATAAAAATTGTGGCGACGACAGTCTTCTCAGCAACGGGACCCGCGGCATCGCAGAGCAGGCAGCTCGGGGGGTTTCGGTCCAGAGCAGTGCAGAGTTGGAAAAGAAGTAAACATTAAAGACAAAACCCTCCCTAAAATAGGGAAAGCATGTCTAGATGTCGTAAAAATCATCCAAACCCATCCAAAATGTTCCAAACCACCCCAGCTCCCATCC
>NMUG010008715.1:0-11529 GCA_002855965.1 Monotropa hypopitys
CACACCCACATCCGTCGAATACATGATGAATCAAATACACCCACACTCACACATCTTCATTAAATTGATTAACATGCTATTCCCTTTGAATAATTGAAAATAACCATGATATGCAAACCACATGCATATATACACCCTCGACAATCGCTATACGATGAAGGAATCGAATCCACCACTCTCTAGGATTTATATGAGAGAACCAGACTTAAAACCCAAGATAAATCGATCAAAACTATTCACATACCTTGAAGAATGACTGTACACAATTCACGCTTTCCAATCACGCCTCGGATTCAACTCAGGACCTTCGGATCATCAAGATTCAACCCCTCTCTCTCAATAACTCCTTCTTGCCTCTCTCTCTCACCTTAGGATATATTTAGGAAGGCCAAAATATGCTTAGGAAATCCTAAAGATGCTTTAGAATAGGTTAAAACCGCTTATGTGACACACTAGTCTAAGGTGTCACCTGGAGTCTCGGAGGGGAGATCCGGGTCAATGGACAAGTCCCACATTGCTTGGTGGATGTAAGTTGTGTGTACTATAAATAATATATTATGAACCTACCTTGCACAAGGCCTTTTAAATTCGTACGAGCGTCAAAGCCCATTGGAACATCCCAGTTAAGCGTGCTCATCCTGGAGTAGTCAAGGATGGGTGATCCCCTGGGAAGTTTACTAGAACTTGGAGGCCAAAGCAGACAATATTGTGCAGGGTGGGAGCGGGTCGTTACAGCTTAGGATGCAAAAACACCAATTCAATCTCAATTGTATGCAAACCGTATGTCGCAGCGCGCTCCCGAGCGCGCGCGCACCTGGGGCATGCCTCCTGAGCGCCCACTGCACCCAGGGCACTCCAAAACTATGCCACATTCTGTTCGGGTGCTCTTTTGAGCGTCGAGCGCCTCTAGGGCGCTCCGAATATGCTCTAGATGCTTTTAAACCCAACACATAGCCAAAATAGGTCCTTACAACATTTTCCTTCAACCTAACTTAAACTCAATCATTTTCCCATCAATTTAAACATCAAACAACACTCCGACTTCAATCTACAACCTTCCCAAGCCTCCCATAAGACTCTCGAAACAAATTCCCAATCACCGAAGGATTTCAACACCATTAATAACCTCAAGAATTTCTATTCTTCGACATAACATCTAAAAATTCGAGATACCTCACCAATCACCTAAAACCTTGATCATAGATGAGAATGAATGAAATCTAATTATAGTAATACCATGTAATGCATTGCACAACACTTCGCATTAAAATCAACTTATGATTTGACAATTTTCACCTTACACCTTAATACACGCACGCTCTCACCTTTATTCTTATGACTTTTATTAAAAGAATTACGAATGCAGCTTTAATAAATCATTTAGTGAAAATTAAATTGAACCGGTATTACATACCAAGACACAGATCGACTAGAAATCCAGCCATCAATCAAATAGAGACACGAAGCAACCACTACTAGCAACCCAAAAAGGGATGCACATATAAATATATGGAAAGGTATCCAGATCTGTAGAGGATTACATTTGCAAGGAGTAAATAATATAGAAGATGGAGGAGGGGGCTAATTGATATTGTGAAAAAGAGAGGGAAAAAACACAGACATCTGGTGGGGTTTAATCTGGGGGTATACAGAACGGTGAGGGTCGATCAAGGGAGTAGTTGAGGAAGGAGAGGTGGGCGACAGAGGAGGAGAGTATCGAGGGAGGAGGCCGACTGGGAGGGGCGATCGATGGGCTGGGGTTTCTAAATCTGGGGCGATGAGGTGAAAGAGGGGGACGGAGAGGAAGTGATGAAGATTACATCAGAGGAGGAGGCTAGCTCTAGCGACGCCAGGCGGTAGCGGCAACAGGCGGCGGCGGTGGGCAAGATAGATGTGGGGTAGGGTTTTATGATGGAGGCTCTGATACCATGTTCACAGAGCTAGAGAAAAGTGGTAGGGTGTTAATTAACCCTAACACAACTAATTTATTCATATTAACAGTGACAGAGATACAAAGTTAAACTAAGCGATATGGGACAAACCACATATTACGAAATACTAATTATTCTAACAATGAGTTCAAATGCCAAAAAACTTAATCTGAGGAGCCAGCAAGCACTCCAAGGCAGCCACAGATATTCGAAAAAGAGCAGCAACCCTTGTGAAATAGTGGTTGGTTTTATTTTGGCAAAATCATACAAAAGGAAAGTGTGCTCACCAAGAACTCTTTCACAAACTATTCAAATGAAAGTTTGTCATAATGTTGTACGTAAAAGACCAAGAACATGCTTAAGCTGTTGAATGCATACCTTAAAAACCAGTTTCGTAGACGTGAATTCTTTTTTGTCATTTTGCTATGTCAGGTGGTCAACTAAATTAATATTTTTACCACCGTATCTTACGTCAATTTAGGCCTTCCCCTCCCCATAATTATTGAATTCTTAATTCTATTGATTCACTTTTTGCATCTAGTTTTCGTTGTAGGGGACCAAACACCTTGTCTCTCCGCTTATCTTAAATGGGTTTACCCCCAATGATTTCCAAATATTTTCATTTTTATTCTCAGCTATAGTGGTTTCTCCACATCCCCTAATCTCTCCACTTATCTTTAAATGGATTTATATGCACGGACGGAACTACAGTGGACCAACAGGCTCCAATCCCACCTAATTGACAATATTCTATTATTATTATATAGTATAACTTTGTGTTTTATTATTAGTGTACAAGTCTCTCTTACAATTTACATAATTTTGGTTTGATCTAGTAGAAAATTCTTATTTTTTTAGATTATTATTCAAAATTTTCTCAATTTCCTTCATAGAGGAATAATAAGTACATGGTATTTTAATGTTTAAAGGAAAAATAAAATAACTTCATATACTTCTTGTTGTATTGGGCCAACCCATCCACAAAATCCTGGCTCCGCCATTGATCATATGTTGTCTCTAAGCTACCCAACATCACGTCTTGTATAGCAATGCTGACCTTAAGTAGACAATACCAGAAAGAACAAGTACCTTCAATATATACATTGACTGAATGATCACCGGTCTTTTGTAATCCAATGACTTGAGTAAGCTTGATACCTCCTCCGAGCAAGAGAAATTTTTGAAGACTGGATCAATCTCATGAAGTGCTACAAGAGATAGACAATATGAGACGAGACACGATAGAATGTCAACCAAAAGGACAAGAAATACGACGTGGACTGTCGCTGAAAGTGTAGTAGAATTCAGATAAGATTTTTGAGCATATTGTAATCAACGGGGTATAAGAAAAGTTCAAATCATACTGTTGATTTTAAAAGTTGAAGGGTGTAATATAAATGTGACATGAATAGAAGTTAGCATGATCATATCACCACTACATACCATGTCCGACTTTGTTAATTGACAGTTGCTTTGGTTGCTTTAAGTTGCCATCATCGTCAAATGCTTTCTCTGTCCAAAAAGTTAAGTGTCAACATGGTCCCATAACCGCTGCACTATTATAAAGGGAAATAAGTAACAAAGACCAAACATAAACAAAAGAAAAGGGAAATTAAGAAAAAGTAGAGGTGGGAACTGGGGTCATGGCACAGTGCAACTGGGAGAGACATACATTCGGGACAAGACAATATGAACGGGCACGGGTCCAACGGTTAAAGAACGAGTATTTTAATAGATTAGAGTTAGAACAGTCTTAAATGTCTGGATAGTAAAAAGTGATAGGAATTAGAAGTTAGTTAGTTAGTTAGCACTAAAGTCAAGTTAGTTGTTACTTGAAATTAGTGAGCAACTCTGTTATATATCTAATTGTTCTCTTATAATTAGGAGGGAAAGCTGTATAAAGACCAACGTGAAAAGGAAAAGACGTGTGTGTGTGAAAATAATATTACCTGTGTTCTCTCTATTTTTGGTTAAACCCTAAGGTTGAAGGATAGAGATCCTATCATTGGTATCAGAAACCATTGATCCTCTAAGTTGTTCCTTTGGTGTATGACCCGTGGCCGTATTCGTACTCGTTCAATAACAATGGAAGCTCGAGTTGCTGCGCTTGAAGCTTCAAATTCCAAAAGCCAAATTATTCTGGAAATGATTCAGCATTTTCTTGAGGACAAGTTCGAATCAATCGATAAACGCCTCGATTCCATCGATTGTCACAGTGCAAGTCCTGCTCAACCATCTTCACATTCAATTGATGTAGACGAGATTGAGAGGGCCACGCGGCAGACTGAACGAGATCATCGAGAAAAAGACAAGGGCTTCTCTTTCAAGAATCGTATGCCCTTTGTCAAAATGGATTTTCCAAGGTTTGGTGATGGAGATGACCCAATCGAATGGATTTACAAGGCAGAGCAGTATTTCGATTATTTTTCGATACCATCGGAGAAAAAGGTCAAATTAGTTTCTTTCCGTCTTGAACGTGAGGCTTTACAGTGGTATCAATGGGAAGAATGTGCTTCTTCTCTGACCAATTGGGATGATTTTACCAGAGCATTCTGCAGGGAATTTGGCTCTCATGGGTTTGAGGATTTTGTCGAGTCGCTTTTCAAGCTTCGCCAGACAGGTTCATTGAAAGACTATATTGCACAATTTCGTCGCTTGGCCACTAGAATCCATGATCTTAGTCCAACTTTTAGATTGAGTTGTTTCATTGGAGAATTAAGAGAAGACCTCAAACATGATGTCAAGTTACTCCGTCCTACTACAGTCCATGAAGCTAGGTATTTTGCTCATGAAGTAGATGAAAAACTCCAAAAATTAAGGTCTGCGTAATTTTCTGGAATTTCTAAATCCAAATTACCCTTTTTACCTGTACAGGATGAATTAATGCTTGCAAAACCTGAAAATGTTGCTAAGAAGGATATACCTATCAAGAAATTAAACCCTGAGGAAATTCAATACAAAAAGCAGAATAATCTTTGTTTCTACTGCGATGAAACATTTGTTAGGGGACATAAGTGTGCAAGGAAGCAAATCTTGTTGTTGGATATAGGTTATAATAGCTCTGAGGAAGAAGAAATAGTTCAAGAATTACTACACCTTGAACAAGTAACTGAGGTAACTGCTTGTTGTATCACAACTTGTGATTTATATGGTATTCCAGCCCCTCTTGCTATTAAAACCATGAAGCTTCCAGACGTAACAATGAATTGTCCTGTTGTGGTATTGTTAGACTCGGGAAGCTCCCATAATTTCATTGATATTGGCATGGTTAAGAAGTTGTGTTTGAAGTTGGATCAATCAAAAAATTGTAAAGTCATGATAGCTGATGGAGGACAGGTTCAATGTAAAGAGTTTTGTGTTGCGGTCCCTTTGACCATAGGAAAATATATGTATACCTCTGATATGTTTTTATTGCCACTAGGAGGCTGTGACATTGTGTTAGGGGTTCAATGGTTGCGAACTCTAGGTCCAATCTTGTGGGATTTTGAAAGATTAACTATGAAGTTTTGGTCTGGACATAAGCAAATTTGTTTATGTAGTTCTAAACCTCAACCCACAAAGCCTGTTTCTTGCCATCAGATGAACAAACTGTTACATTCAGGATGTTACGGAGTAATTCTTTGTGCAGGAGTGTGGAAACCTCATTAAACCCATAGATGAGTTATCCTCACCACAACAACAGGAATTGCAAACATTACCGGCTTCTTTTTTCGCAGTTTTTGGCACACCAACAGCTCTACCTCCTGTGAGAACCAATGATCATCGGATCTCATTGGTTGCTGGTTACAAACCACCAAGCATTAGACCATATGCTTATGGCCCACTTCAAAAATCTGAAATTGAAAAAATGTGTCAAGGAACTGCTGACTTCTGGATTTATAAGGGACAGTCATAGTCCTTTCTCTTCTCCTGTCTTATTGGTCAAGAAGAAAGACAACACATGGCGAATGTGTATGGATTACCGGCATCTAAATGAGCTAACTATAAAGGATAAATATCCAATCCCACTCATTGACGACCTGTTAGATGAATTGCATGGAGCGAAGTATTTTTCTAAATTGGATTTGAGGAGTGGCTACCATTAAATTCGAGTGCATCCAAAAGATATTGAAAAAACGGCTTTCCGGACTCATAAGGGACATTATGAATTCCTTGTGATGCCCTTTGGTTTGACAAACGCTCTGGCCACATTTCAAGGTTTGATGAACGAGATCATCTGAAATTGTTTAAGGAAATTTGTCCTAGTATTCTTTGATGATATACTAGTTTACAGTACTTCATGGTCAGACCATTTGAGGCATTTACGTACTATTTTTGAAATTCTGCACCAATCATCAACTTTTTGTCAAAATGTCTAAATGTACGTTTGGAGTTTCCACTATCGAGCATTTGGGCCACATTGTTTCTACGCAAGGCGTTGCTGCTAATCCCTTTAAATTGAACGCCATTGCTGAGTGGCCTATTCCTACTTCTGTTAAAAGTTTACGAGGATTTTTGGGACTCACAGGTTATTATCGCAAATTTATTCCTCACTATGGTAAGGAAAGTTTTCCTTTGACACGGTTAACCAAGAAGGATGGGTTTTTATGGACTCTAGAAGCTACCACTGCATTCAACAAACTCAAAGAACTAATGTTGTCGCCAAGGGTTCTCGCATTACCAGATTTTACAAAACCTTTTATTATTGATAGCGATGCGTCTGGACATGGTATAGGAATTGTGTTACAACAAGGGGACTGACCTATTGCTTTTTACAGCAAGACACTTGGTCCCAGAAACCAGTCCCTTTCTACTTACGAGAGAGAAATGGTGGCAATTGTTCGTGCCATCAAGAAGTGGCATCATTACTTACAAGGACGACACTTCATCATCAAGAGAGATTATCATAGTCTAAAATATTTTCTCAATCATAGGACTCACACTCCTTTTCAGCAAAAATGGGTCACTAAGCTCTTGGGCTATGATTACGAGATACAATATAAACAAGGAAGTGACAATAAAGCAGCTGATGCTTTATCTAGACTTCCTTCTTATCACATCTCTTCTACTGACCAACTTCAAGTCCTTGTCATGGATAATCTGATCAATAAGAATAAGGTTGCTGAACAGAGCCTTGAAAATTTGGCCATCATGTACCCTTATCACAGCTGGATGGATGATTTACGAAGGTACAATGAGGGTGACCCCTGGATTCTTAGCAAAAAACAACAAATTCTAGCTGTTATTAGTCATACACAACCAACCACTGCTCAAACTCTTTCAACAGAAAATCAATTACTCAAATTTCACATCGACAATGGTCTCTTGAAATATAATTCCAGAATTGTTCTCAGTCCTAATTCAATTTGGAGGTCTAAAGTTTTTGTTGCTCATCACTCCATTCCTACAGCCGGTCATGCTGGGTTCTTGAAGACTTATCAGAGATTATCTCGAAGCTTTTACTGCCCAGTATGAAACATGATGTGCAACAAATGGTGGCTGAATGTCAAACCTATCAACAACAAAAATATGAAACTATGTCTCCTGCCGGATTATTACAACCCCTACCTATACCAGAAAGGGTGTGGACTGATATATCAATGGACTTTATTGAGGGATTACCTCCTTGTCAAGGAAAATCTGTCATTTTGGTAGTGGTTGCTCGTCTAAGCAAATATGCTCATTTCGTTGCTTTATCTCATCCTTATTCAGCTGCCACCACTGCCCAGGTCTTTGTGGATCATGTCTTTAGATTACATGGCATGCCTAGCTCAATTATTTGTGACAGGGATCCTATATTCATAAGTGATTTTTTGGAAAGAATTCTTCAAACTGCGTGATGTACCATTAAGGATGAGCTCCTGTTATCATCCACAAACGGATGGACAAACCGAAGTGGTTAATCAGTGTTTGGAAACCTATTTGAGGTGCTTCGCTGCAGCTCGGCCCAAAAAATGGTTGTTCTAGTTATCTTGGGCTAAATTTAGTTACAATACATCCTATCATTCCTCAACCAAGTTAACCACATTTGAAGTTGTTTATGGTCAACCCCCTCCAACGGTTACACCATATGAGCCAGGCATTACACGATTTGCCAATGTTGACAAAACCCTAGCTGCAAGAGACAGAATGCTAACCTTGTTGAAATCTAATCTCCTTATGGCACAAAATTGCATGAAAACTCAAGCCAATAAACATCGCTCCGAAAGGGAATTTGTAGTAGGAGATATGGTATATTTGAGATTAATACCTTAGAGGTTACAATCCTTGGGTGCTCACTCATACCATAAACTTTTACCCAAATTTTATGGACCTTATGAAATATTGGAAAGGTTGGGATCAGTGGCTTATAAACTCAAATTACATGTTGGTTGTAGGATCCACCCAGTATTTCATGTGTCCTGTTTGAAGAAACATTTGGGACCTAGCATGACTCCTTCTTTATCATTACCTCGAATTACTGAAGATGGTATTGTGCAAGATGAACCACTAGCAATTCTAGAAAGAAAACTAGTCAAACGAGGAAATACTGTTGGAGTGGATATCTTAGTACAGTGGAAGAGTCACACACCAGAAGATGCAACTTGGGAAAACTACAATGACCTCAAGCTCCGATTTCTATATTTCATTGCTCAAGTGGAAGCTGCTTACAATTCTAGATGAATCATGTGGCCTTTGTCATCCCTCTTATTCTGTTTTAACTAAGTTTTCAATATTTGTAAACTTAGTTTCAAAAAAGAGAGGGGTAATGATAGGAATTAGAAGTTAGTTAGTTAGTTAGTTAGCAGTAAAGTCAAGTTAGTTGTTACTTGAAATTAGTTAGCAACTCTGTTATATCTCTAACTGTTCTCTTATAATTAGGAGGGAAAGCTGTATAAAGACCAACGTGAAAAGGAAAAGACGTGTGTGTGAAAATAATATTACCTGTGTTCTCTCTATTTTTGGTTAAACCCTAAGGTTGAAGGATAGAGATCCTATCAAAAAGTGGCTAGCAAAAAAAGAAAAGGTGATCATCGAGTTCTACAGTCCTTTTTTAACATAATGGAAGAGAGCTCATGCACAGACTGTACAAATGAGTCCTATTGGGAGGTTGAACCTCACGAAACCCATCACAACAGAGACCATGAACACCAAATTAAACAAACACAGGGGGGAAAATGAAGAAAAGAACATCAAAAGATATGTGTTTCGGTCCATCTGTCTATATCTACGGATGAGAAAATAAATCCAATATATTGATGAGTACAATGAAATAAAAGATATTTCAAGTCATCGCTCGCCAGTACTTTTCTCTCACTCTCACAATATATTCTTCCCTTTGCTCTCTCTTTTCTCTCACTAACCCTTGTTGATTATAACTCTCAGCTACAATAATAACTCACATTACTTGGGGCGGACCCAAGAATTTGTATCGGGGGTGTTGCAACTTGAATAAATAAGCAATTAATAATAAAATTATTACATTAATAAACCCAAAAGTATATCTATATTAAAATTGTGTCCATTGAATAGCATAAAAAACTGAATAAAAAACACATGTTACCAACACTAAAAAACCAACACAAAATCAAAGGGGGAGCTCCTGCATCACACTTTCGCCCTTGGAGAGCAACAACAAACAAATTAACACACTCCAAGGAGAGCACAACACAATATTACCTCAAACTTGGAGAAAAATGAAACCCTAGAATCCTTCGAATCTGCTCTTGAAATGGTTGGGAGAAAGTGAAGAAGGCTTCGAGCTACAAGGTTAGAAGAAACCTTGAGCTTAGAAAAGAACTAGAAAAAGAAATAGAGAAGAGAGAAGTTGAGGAAAGAGAGGGAACTCACATGGAGAGAGTGGCGACTGTGAAAGAAAAATCGCCTGTGAGGAAATGATTTAGAAACCCTAAGTGAGATATTTATAATTGGGACCAAATTGCCAAAATTACCCCCAGAAAACCCTCAGACTTCACCCCACGAATTTCCGAAAAATAGCCCATCATTTACCGGAAAACCAAGGTCACTGCCTAGCCGAGCCACACAACCCACATCTGCAACAACTGCCAAAGAGTGAAATCATTGTGGCCATTGAAAATCGCAATCGCAAAACCCGCACTTTTTCGGCCATCTCGCACTCCCTTGTATAGTTTAATCTATGCACTAACCAAAAGCCTTGATACCAGTTCTTGAGAGTTTAAACCTCACAAAACCCACCCGCATCAGAAAGCACAAGCACTAGAATAAAAAACACAAGAAAATATAATACAGAGAAAAGAACAAAAGCTATGTGGTTCGGCCGTTCTGCCTACGTCCACGGACAAGAAAAGAAATACACTATATTATTGAGTGTAATGAGATAAAATATATTTCAAGCCCTCATCCACCAATATTTTTCTCTCTCTCACATTATATTCTTCCCTCTTGCTCTCTCTTTTCTCTCCAAACATGCTGATTATAACTCTTAGCTATAATGATGACTCTCGACACCTAGCTAAATAATCACACAGGATTGCCTTGCACTCTGGCTGTGAATACTCACCAACGATGTTGAACTCTAACTGTTAACTTCTCGCTCTCCAAGATTTATAATACATTTTCCTTACACAGGAGTCCACTATATATATGAAATATATACTTTATAATACATTTTCCTTACACAAGAGTCTACTATATATATGAAATATGTACAAACCCTAAATCATATAGGAAACCTGTCGAAAAAGGACCTTCAAAATGTCTAGCACCATCCCATCGCTCGCGCGCCTCGCAAACAGATTATCACACAGGTGAAGCCTAACAAGTCTATGCACACAAAAAGAATGGAATCTTTTCCCCAAAACGGACACTTCCAAAAAAACTGATTAATGTAGATTTCCAACAGTAATCCAAAACAAAAGCTTAATTTCCCAAAACATGCAATCAATGCATAATTAAGAATATATCCACATAGGTAATACCTTCAAAGAAAAACGAGACCTTCTCGACGCTGTCGTAAAAGTAATTATCAGTTGTATCTTTCTGAAAAGCAAGGAGAAACGCAAATTATGCGTCAAATTAACTAAATTTTTTGTGATCCATATTTTAGCAAGTGGAACTTTTCTTTTCATTAGTGGGAATGAAGTGAATTAAATAGATAAACCAACTAGTAATACTCATATTCAACTTTGATTCAAAACCTGTTTTTTTGTAGAGAAGATGGAGGCGGTAGAAGAGCAATCAAACTCATCAAGCAATTGGTCCATTCTCTTCCTCATCGCATTTACTTCGTCAGGGCTCGCAAATGATTCCAGAACTAGATATCCTGCAAATCTCGACGGTTTCCCACCGATAAACGAAAACCTACATTCACTGTTATTACCATGAGATTTAAGAAGAAATTACCCTGAGATTGGAAGGATCGGAGTTGCCCTGGAGAGAGATTTCCAACAATTCCCATGATGATATGATCCTGTTCTGAGTTTTGAGGAAGATGGTGTGGTGATTTCACACTTTGTATGGATTGCGTAGCCGGTGGAGACCAAATGTTCACGCTTACTCCACCTGGTTAGAGCATCTCTAATGGTCTACCAAAAAAATTTAGTTAATAAGTTAGTTATATGACAAAAAGTATAAAAGTGGGACCCATTTTTTGTTTGTT
>NMUG010008716.1:0-11530 GCA_002855965.1 Monotropa hypopitys
TTGAATCTTCTCAGTAAATCCCACCAAGTGAAACAATAATGTAAGAAATGTGAAGAGAGAGTTGTGATGTGATTGATGGCGTACGGAGGATACCATCTTGGGTTTGGGAGGTACTTTGCCCCAACCCATGTGATGTGACGAAATGGTTTTTGAAAGAATACGGAGTGAGGAGGTTCTTTCCCTCATGACCGGAATGTGTTGATGGTATCCATCCGGGTAGGATGGTTCATGCCCTACCCGCGATATTGCCCCTGGGTTAAGGATGATCGATGCCCTTCCCGGGATTGTACTCTGCGAGGGCGAGTACCCCCGCATGGCTCCTTGTGCCGCCTAGGAGTTCTTCATAGCGGGCGTTAGTCTCCGTCGTGACTCCCTTGTGTCGCCAAGGGGGAAATATGTGTGTTGAGGAGACAACTGCGGTGTCCTATGACCCGGCCTTGTTGTGTGGAGGGTAGGACGGTTGCGACCTCCTGTTCCGTCTCTGCGGAAAGGATGATGCTACCTGTTGGCTGAGGCAGGTGAAGGTAACATTTGTGAGAATTGTTAAAGGAAATAAAAAGGTACCTATGCAATCCAATTATCTTTCAAAGTTAAACAACACCAAAATCCATAACACGGTCATGTACTTATCAAAGGACGTGGATTAGGTAGAGTTGTCGAGGTTCCATTGTATTTGTTGGGATTTGTTGGTTAGTGGTTTGGGGTGTTGGCCTTGGTGCAATGGTTCCCTTGGATGATGGGGGAAGGTGTGTGCTTGCGGTTGTTGGATTCCTTCTCAAGAGACCGAGATGTGGTTACTTGGTCTCGGTTGTGGTCTCGGTAAAGAGTTAGTGAGGTTGTACGACTTGGTCCCTTGTGTGTCGGACGTGGTTTGAGTGACCCTCTATTCATTGACCTTGATAATACTCTTCGTTTCACTTCACTTGTGTGTGTGTGGGTGGGTGTGTTGTACTTGTGGTTAGCCTTTCCTTTCCTTTGGTTTGTTCTGCTTAGGTTCGCATGCGCTCGTGCATGCTTTGTAGTCTTTAGATGTTACCGTCACTGAGCTGTGTTTGCTCAGACCCTCCTTTCTCTCTCTTTTCCAGGATTGTACTGCAGGATTTCTCTTGTAGGGGGTACTTGGAGCTTGTGCTTTCAGCTGGTTCCTTTGGAGCTGCGGCCTTGGCTCCCGTTGTGTTGTTGCACTTCTTTTCAGTTTCAGGTCGTTGTCCTGTTGTAGTTGTACTTCTCTTTATAGTTGTGGCTAGTAGTTCAGTTGTACTTTCTGTTTGTACTCTTTCAGTTTTGTGTATTGTATCAAGATTACTATAATGAGGACTTCAACTGCAATGCTACTGTATAGTAACTATTAACTCCCCACTGTTGTGTTTATTGTATTTCAAAAAAAATATGTAAGAAAAGTTTTACTTAAAACACGGGGTGTTACAAATAGCCTTAGGAAGTTTGCTATTACTGGCAAAATTTAAAATTTGCCCCAGTGATCGTAAAAAGATAACACCTGGTGTAAAAATTTAACAGAGTTACCTGAGTAATAGCCTTAAGAAGTTTGCTACTACTGGCAAATTTACAATTTGCCCCAGTGATCGTAAAAAGATAACACTGGAACGTAAAAATTTAACAGAGTTACCTGAGTAATAGCCTTAAGAAGTTTGCTATTACTGGAAAATTTACAATTTGCCCCAGTGATCGTAAAAAGATAACACTGGGGTTGTCGGATACTGCAAAACTCGTAGCTTTTAGAAAGATGCTAGTTGGATATTTGAATGCGTGAGTACGTGGCCCTAGGTAGTTTCCGGTGTTAGTTTTGAAATGTAAACCCGTAGTCCTAGGCGGATACTACTGTAGGCTTTTGAAATGCAAACTCGTAATCCTAAGCAGGTATTACTTTAGGTTTGAAATATAAATCTGTGGCCGTAGATAGATACCACTAAGATTCCCTGAAAATGCAAACCTGTAGTCATAAGTAGACACTACCGTAGGTTCTGAAAAATTTTAATCTTGTCGATAATCACAGGAAGAAGTTACCGAACGGTTTTACCTGTAGGATTTGCAAATATTTGTTACCTGAACTTGAGTCGCTTGACTTGTAGGATTCTAATAATTTGTACCTTTGCTTTGCAGGATGACTTCTCGACATAGATCGCGGAAGGAGCCTGCTGATGAGGCTGGACCTTCTAGACCCGCAGATGAGGCTGGGCCTTCCGTACCAGCAGAGGAGGAAGAAGGGGAGGAGCTTCCCTTTGGTGTTGATGATTTTGACTTTGCAATGGCCGCTGGCCCTGCGGAGGCGACCAGGTTTGGATATTTTGAGGCTTTTTCCCCAGATGGTGTGGGGTGTCAGTTGAGAGGGACGATGGTTCTCGAGGAGCTCCGAGAGGCCAGCTTGAGTATTCATGATACACCGCTTCTGACGCATCTTCGATCGCATCCTTCGATGTATTTACGCGCAGGGGCAGTTCCACCTGAGAGGACTTTCCGCGGAGCATGGTTTCAAGCAGTTGAGGTGTGCAATGAGGCATTCCCCGTATATAGGAATTTTCTGGTGGAGCAGGGATTTGGCAATTTTCTGACCATCCCCCCATTTCGCACCAAGCATACACTGATTCGGGCCCTGGCCGAGCGTTGGTTCAGCGAGACCAACACGTTGCATTTGGGAGACTGTGAGTTAGGCGTTACTCCATTTGAGTGGGCCGTCATCACAGGTTTGAGGTTTGGAGGGGACCTTGTCCAGAGGACGGAGGGGACTGCTATGGATGTAGAGAGGGTGCTGGGCATTCGTCCTCATGAGTTGAACGGGAGACGGATCCCTGGTTCTGTGCTGATAGGCGGTGATTTCTTCACGCCTTAGAGTACGACAGCTCGGAGTTGCTCCAGCAGCAGCGTCGTTTACTCTTGTATCTGCTGGTGTCGGGCTTTCTATGCAACAACGGCACCTTGTTTTCGATTGCTTACGTCAGGATAGTAGACTTCCCAGACGGTGCCCTCTTTGATTGGGGGTCTTTTACTTTTGCTTCATTCCTCCAGGCGATGCGGAGGAGAGTCAGTTGCCCAGCGCCGACACAGCTAGGGTTTTGGCCCTTTCTTCTGTGGTGGTCCTTTGAGCATATGAGCATAGGGCGCCCCCATTCTACTGGCCTGGAGTATTTCGTTCCGAGGGCTCAGATGTGGCCGCGCCCGTCTGCGCGTTCTGTAGATTTGCTGGATTTCGTGACACTCCCCTCTCAGTTAGAGCTTGTCACGCCATAGGACATCACTTGGTAGCCATTTCATTTCATGACTGAGTGGGAGACTTATGCACACGAGATATATCTTTCGTCTCGACGGTGAACTTTCTTTTCTTATACCTCCTGGGAGCTATATATGGGCGACCACTGTTGGCGCCAGACGACGGGAGAGGTACGGATCCCCAGGTGCCCGCGTACTGCCACTTTTGGGCAGGATTGGTCTCCGATTATGGGAGATTTTGACGTAGCTGGGTTCATGAGGACGGGGGATTACACTGCCTGGTTCCGGGGTGTATCCATTGGCCGCTTCACCACTACGACCCAGGTTAGGGGTGGACGATCGATCGGCGCTGAGCAGGATCGGTTCTTTCAGATGATGAGGGGTGCTGATCGTAGAGCCCAGACTTCCCAGCCCATCTCAGACGAGGAGAATTGGAGACTGTTTTAGGAGTTCCAGCGATGGCAGGAGCAGCAGAGAGTCGCACCACCGGGCCCACAGTTTCCTCCAGCTGAGGTACGTAAACACAGTAATTTACTTTTTGTCATTTCATTTCATAGATCTGTGTAGATTTACTTTACTGTCTTTTCTGTTTTTCTAATGGATTTATTTTGCTGTTTTCAGGCTCCTCTAGATCCCTCGAGAGGTTCAGTGGACAGGAGACCCAGACGCCGAGGACGGCGAGGCGGTGGTGGGAGCAGGGATGTCTGATACACCTGCAGCACAGTCATAGAATTTTTTTTTCCGTAGCTTGATAGCATAGCATTTGTTTGTTTTGTTTTTTTAGCAGGACACCATGTGTAGTTAGCCCTTTTCGTTCTTCTTTTTATAGCAGGGCACTCTGTATTAGTTAGTCCTTTTTGTTCTTTCTTTTTCTTTATGTAACATTCTGCATGCAATGTATTTAATTTTAATTTATCTCTATCTGTCACGTTCTTCCTTTTCTGAATCTATTGTACTGCACAGCATAGATGTAAAAAAGGATACTGATGCCTATTTTTCCTTTGCAGGGAAATGTCGTTTGCACCTGTGTTTGTTGCACTCTTAGTCGTTTGGTGGGTGTCTTTTACCCCAGCTGAGCGGCTTATGTTCGAGCAGTTGTTTGGCGGGTTGGCCAATCTTTTGACTATTTACATCGCCCCTGACATTCTGTTGGCTGTTGTGAGATATTGGATACCGACTCTGGGTCTATTCCGCTTTGGCTATCATGAGATGACTCCTACGTTGGAGGAGTATCAGTTTGTTCTGAGGATGCAGCCGTCTCTGGAGACCGCGGCACGCATATTCTCTGTTAGGAATGCACGGACTGCTTTCTGTGCTTTGATTGGCTTAAAGAGGACGCCGTTGGTCTGTGATGATATTGACGGGATTCCGACTGTGCGACCCGATTTTCTGTGGAGTTTATTTGGCGATGAGGCTTACTATGATCCACGGGGGGGCGATTTTGCCAGACTTCCTGACAGTGGTGCGAGTTCCCGTAGACGCATCTGTGCCTTTGCATTTGTATTGTTGGCGGGGTTATTCTTCCCAAGGTATGATGGGCAGTTGGATGTGCGAGTGGTTTTCTGGGTAGATGTTGTGATCGAGGGACAAACCATCATTCCAGCAATTTTGGCGGAGACATACAGAGGACTGACTTTGTACCTGCTATCTCATGATCCCCGCGTCTGTAGCGGTGTAGAGTTGCTATATGTATGGCTCGTCGTCCACATATTCAAGAGTCATTCATCCCATCCTAATTGGTTTTCTGACGTACCCTTGCAGTTTCTGATTGAGCATATCGCAGATATACCGCACATCCCTCAGCAGCTGGACACTTGGATTATAGCATTGGATAGCATTACACCGGACACCATTGTATGGGACGTCGGCATTTTCAGTGCTATGACGCATGCTGTGACTGTGCATGGGCTAGGTTTGTCCTTTCTGCCCTTGGTTGGATTATATGGCGTGGTACCGTATCATGGATGTCGTGTCCTTAGACAGTTCGGGCTTTATCAGGATGTTCCGACTTCTACTTCACTGTCTAACAGTAGCGGATATCACTTTGATTTTGCCAATGACATGGCACATCCGCTGATTGAAGAGGCTTATGCTCTGTGGGCTCATCGTATTCTGATTTTGTCTACTCAGACAAGTGACAGTCCCGATGTTTCGGAGTCCTATCTGCCTTGGCTTTCCGAGGAGATTGATCGCCAGGCTGGCATTGTAGCCACTTTCTCGGTTTACTTGGACACCTTTCTGTTACTGCAGTGGTCATCATATCTAGCGATGCAGACTTCGAGCTACACTTTATAGATGATACAGTCATATTCTCGTCATGCACAGATGATGGGTGAAAGGGATACGACTGTCCAGTAGGCCCTTTCTGTTACCAGGGAGCGAGATTCTCTACAACGAGATATCGGTCACTTATCCCTGCAGTTATCTAGCATGGAGGTTGCTACAGGCAGTTTGCAGCTAGACCTTGCCGATGCCAGAGCTTCAGCTAGTTCTACCAGCACGGTAGCTGGTTTGGAGGATTCATTACAGCATGCGACTCGGCAGCATGAGGCTCAGCTAGAGGAGATCAGCAGACTCTTACGCGAGGTGGCAGATCTTGACCAGGTAGTCGATGAGTCTTATGATTGCATTGGTAATCTCGATGATGATAGAGATCGGCTGCAGGAGGATTTTGACACCCTAACTAGATCATATCACAAATCACTTGTTGAGATACGGAGGTGGTGCCTCAGACTACGTGCGGCTCGTCGGCGCTTAGCTAGAGAGAGGGGATTTCACTTCCATGATGTAGAGGGCTTACGGTCTAGTTTTGCCTCCGTGGAGTATATGTTCCCAGGCGATTATCCAGATATGGCTCAGCTACACACGTTGACGCGGATGCTCCGCTGCTTGTTAGAGGTTTATAGATCGGGCGCTGTGACTGGTACCACATTGACCACCCGATACAGAGAGATGTGCCAGGCCTTGCTGGGCTTGCTGGATGCGTTCTCACGGGAAGACCTACGATGACCAGCATACTTGCATTCTATATTTCTTTTTCAGTTATGCAATGTCATTGTAATTCTTTTTGAATGTATGAGAATATTTCTAATATCTGCAATCTTTATCAAATAAGTGAATATATTCTCGAACAACGTATGCTTCTCTGAAAAGGGAGATTGATACTCAATTGAAGTAAATCAACTTGAATAATTTTATGAGTAAGATCCGATCGATAAATCGAAGGCGGAAACCTTGGTTCATCCTTTCTTTGAAAATTGTCTTCGCAATTTTTAACACGTGAAGTGATAGGCTGCTTAGGATAAATCGAACTGGATCTTCAAAGAAACTATTTCTTTAGAAGGCCGATTGTTATGCAAACGTCCATTCTGACTTCAATTGTTTGCCCGGATGTGTTCTGTTGGCTTAGCTGGTTCTGGAGAATGATCTCGTGTGTGTGTGTGTGTTTTATTGGCTTTTTCTTTATCCATTGTTGCCGTAACCCCCTCTCGGGTGATGATTACACCGGATGCCTTTTATTTTTGTCCGATTTTGCTATGGTTCTCTCTCGGGTTTTAACCATACTGGATTGATCCATTTTTGCTGCAGCCCCCTCTCGAGTTTTGACTACACCGGATTTATCCCATTTGTTTTGCCAAGGTCCCCTCTCGGGTTTTAACCATGCTGGGCTTTTCCATTTTTGCAATAGTTTTCCTTCTCAGGTTTTAACTATGCTGGATTTTTTTGATGATGATCAGAATTTTAGACTTCGCCAAGACACAAGCTTTTCGACTAAGTTCTGATGCTTTTGAACGAATGTAAGCACTTTCGTTTAGGAGGAGAGGCTGAAGAATTCAGAAAGAGATGGAGGAGAGATCTTTTGTAGAATCCCCCTTTTTATTTATGTAAGGGGGTAGCGATTTTCTTTTGATCATCGAATTATCGTGATGATGCTGAATATACGTATTTTTTTTTGTATCGCTCTTTTTAGATAAGAGGAGAAGGAGAAAATTATGATTGAAGCCTCGAAGGAAAGGAGTGGAAATGCTACTTCACTCAAATTGCACCGGATCTTTAGTAAGAAGGTGATGTCTTTTGGAAATTTAAAATTGTGATCATAAATTTAGAAAAGCTGTTACAAACGGTATGGTAGAGCTTGGGTATGTCCGTTTTGAAGAAAAAGGGGGGAACTTGAGGCCATTCGTTACTTCGATGACGGCAGTTCCGCCTGATAGCACTTTGGTCATTGTGACAGGCCTCTGACAGCTGGGAGAGAAATTCCATGTTTGCTTCTTTTCGAACAGACGAAATCTGCTTCGAAACCAAGTTGCTTTGATGAAAAACTCACGGTCGTCGATGCTTTTGTGGTTCTATGTTGATAGCATTTTATATAACAGACTGCTACTAGTCTTTTTCTGTCCAGGGGAGGTCAACTTCTCATGTCGGACCTCGACCTGTTCTTTATTTTCTGTTGCGGACTCCATCATGATACGGAGCGACGGGATTCAAGAGTACAGATGGCTTTGTAGCCGTGAATTTAGGGGATACGGAGTTGCCCCGGTAGAAGTTGTTATGGGTATTTGGTAACCGTTCTGTAGGTTACGAGTGAATCGGTTTGGGCTCGGAGCCTTCATGTGGTTCTGTCTGTTTCTGATCGGATCCTGATCCGATTTGCCTTCGCGTTTGTACACTCGACGTGTTAAATTTTGTTCGATCATTTTTCATTTGAAAGGATGAACATTCGGTTTTGGAAAAAAATTCGATTTGCTCATTATTATTATTTTTGACCTAACAGAGAAGACAACGCGTAGAATATATGAAACTTTTTCTTGACATTCAGATGTAACAAGATAGCAGAACATATATTATACAAATGTACAATTTATTGACATTCCATAATAGAAAATGAAACATAAAATAAAAGTGTGCATGAGTTGCCGCAATTTACCAGAGACGCGGGTTTGAAGAACGGACGGATCGTCCAGTTTTTGGTGATGGAGGGTTGATGATGGCGGTTTATAACATGTCGGTCATTCAAGAAAATCCTCCTCAAGATCTCCCTGTTCGTCTTTGGGCGTAGCCATGGACGGGAAGTCTTGGAGACTCGGACAGGCTGTCGTAGCCTCCGAGGGCGCATCGGCCTCTACCGAGGTTATGATCCCTGAGTCGATAAGGTCCTTCACCCTATGTTTGAGGGTCCTGCAGTTTTCGACGGTATGGCCCATTTGGTTGGAATGAAAGGCGCATTGTTGGTCGGTCCGAAACTGCAGGGGGAGAGGGTTTGGTAAAGGGCATGCCGGAACGAGGTTCAGGTTCTCCGAAGAACTTAAGAAGGACAACACTTCGGCCATTGGTATTGCCAACGGGGTGAAGTTCCTATTCGGTAACGGGCCTATTGCTGGACCCAGAAAAGAGACCTTACGGGGCTTGGGATGCTGATTTTGCATCGAGTGGTAAGGGGGAGATTCATATGGGCCAGAATTTCTGGTCTTTTGATATGGAGAAGGAGCATGGAATGATCCGTCATGGCTTGGAGATGGGTTTGTAGATGAGGAGGGATAGGTGTCCCTGCTCCCGGCAAATGATTGTGGCGGGAGAGCTTGAGCTTGGACGAGTTGGCTAATGAATGCCCGATTGGTAATTTGAAGTTCCTGATTCTCTCTCTGGAGTGCTTCGAAATCGCCCCAGAAAGCTAACTCTGGCTCATTACCGCATTGCGGGCATAACTGTCTCCTTGCCATCTTTTGGATGAAGGATATGACTGTACTGTTGTATAATGGATTCAGATGGGTAGTGTCTATACCTGTATGGCAACACTACGCTCGAATCAGTATATAAGGCAATATCTTTGGAAGTATTGGAGATGTTACGGACTTCCTTGGGATTTTAAATTTAAGACGCGTCTCGGACATGGAGTCTGGAGGACGGTCTTAAATTATAGATCTTTGGGGAGATAATGCTGAGTCCGTAATCTATTTCTGATCAATATTTCTAAAGACGCTGACGGTTTATGGTATTTAAGCAGATATATGCGTAAAAGAGGACCGTTAAGGATAATTGGAGACGTATGGACTTCCTTTCAATCTAAAATTCGGGATATGCCTTGGACATGGAGTCTGGAGGATGATCTCGGATTTGTAAATTTGTGAGGAGATTTTTAAAAAATGACAAGTCCATAGTCTTATCTCTACCAATATCCCTAAGGACGCTAAGATGTATATTTTGTTTTTTTGGAAATTTTGGATATTTAATAGGCATGTATATAAGGATTTCCCTCGAAATGTATATGATTGCCCTAAAATAGTAAATAGAGTTTTGGCTTGACTCAATATTTGGTTTACTATATGCAGCATGTGGCTATGTTTGGCTGAGAAAGTTTAATGGTTCCCAAATCTTCAGACCTCCGGCCCTGTGAGGGTACCATCATAGAGTCGGTGATTTGGTTGGAGTGCCACATTTCTGCGTCAGACTTTTTAAGGTACCGACGGTTACTGTTGGGCCCCCGAAAGGTTGATAGGGACTCGTCCATTTTGGGGGGTAATGACCTCCACCCAAAATAGGTAATGATGCAAATGATGCATGAAAAGCATACTTACAAAAAAAAATTTGAAAAATGAGGGGAAATCCTTTTTGTAGTTTATCAGTAAGCGAAAAAGGTAAGCAGATAAATAGTTTCAGTGCAGTAAATTTCAAAAGCGCAAAACCTGTGTATTTTAGCAACGCGCCCTGTAATTTCCCTGAAAAGACACAAAGATGATGCAATCAGTAATAACAAGCCAAGAATTGATTGATTTCGAAATTCCGGAAAAGATTTATTTTTGAAAAAGGTTTCGCAAGCCGAAATCCTCGAAGTCCCCAGCGGAGTCACCAGCTGTCGCGCCGGGAAATTTTCCTGTCCTTCCTTCGTCTCCTCTCTTCGGGAGGAGCCGTTTTCCGGGATGGGAGAATCCGCGCTGATGGGATTTATTTAAAGGGGGTTTGTTTGAAAAACGGGTAACGGCCTGAGTTCGCTGGTTTAAAAATTTTGGAGTCGCCACTCGGCATTTTATTCTTGGTGTGCCAAGTCAATTCTATTTTATTTAAAATAAATATTTAAAAAGATGTCATTTTATTTGAATAAAATGTCTTTTTGTTTGGAAAGGTGTCTGCAAACCAGAAATTCGAAGTTCGGGGATTAAATTACGAATGGGAAAGGTGTTAGGCACCCCACTCGTCCTTTCGGTACTTTCATTTTCAAAAGTAAATCTTTTTAGGATCCGAAATTAATTATTTTCTTGGCTAGAGAAAAGAATAATTATTACTGATATGAATGAAATGAATTTAAATTTAAATAGCAAATGAGGAATAGTTGTTGACGGGCAGATTTCGGCCCGATATTTAATAAGAAAGAATTATTTTTGAGCCGGACGGAACTTCGGCGAAAAATGATTTTCTACAGTCGGACGGAACTTCGACTGCATTTGGGAAAACGGTTTTATTTTGTTAATGTAGTTTTATTTGAAAATAGTCGGACGGAACTTCGACTGTGTTTTTAGAAGTAAATCTGAGCCGGATGGAGCTTCGGCTGAAAAAGGTTTTCTACAGTCGGACAGACTTCCAACTGCGTTTGAAAAGTGATTTTGTATTTTACGGTCGGACAGAGCTTCGACTGGTTTTTGAAATATTTTATTTATTTTCTTTGTTTATTTATTTTGTTTGGGAAGTTCTAAAGAATATTAAATGATCCGGCATGACCCGGGTCATAAAGCATTCTTTTAATCCGAGTTTGATAGCTACTGCAAGCTTTCACTTCAGAGTACAGATTTGAGGAACTTGGTTTTGGTTTTAAAAGTGTTTTTGATGTTTTACAGTCGGACAGAGCTTCGACTGTGAAAAACGATTTTTTTATATTCGGGTCGGACAGAGCTTCGACCGTGAAAAGATATTTAATAAAACGTTTGCTTTTTTTAGTGGAAATTCCACAGAATGTCAGATGCTCCAGTCGGATCCGAGTTATAAGACATTCTTTTAATCCGAGTCCAGTAGCTACTGCAAACTTTCACTCTGGAGTACGGATAAAGGAATTGGTTTTTCATTTAAAAGTATTTTTTTTGTATTTTTCAGTCGGACAGAGCTTCGACTGTGTTTTGAAAAATGGGGAGGGGAATTATTTCTTTAAGTGTGAAAAATCCCTCAGAATATCGAGTGCTCTGGACGAGGTCGAGTCACAAGGCATTCCTTAAATCCGAGTCTAGTAGCTACTGCAAGATTTCACTCTAGAGTACGAATTCCGGAATTTAATTTTATTTGAAAGTATTTTGGGAAAAGCGAAAGTTAATCGCTGAAT